>JBBPNB010000309.1:0-23009 GCA_038090635.1 Rubroboletus satanas
AAGGACAATGTGCGGAATGCCAGACCTGTTCGAAGAGATTCAACTTCAAACACTCCGTGAAGACTGCGAATGAAAGATCTCACCAAACACCCTCAAAAAACGAATTCGCACCTCCGTGGTGGACCATACAGACCACGTTCGGATGTTGTAATACAGAGACTGGCTCTGCCTCTAACCAAGGCAGCACCTTTACCCTCCCTTTTTTGATTTCCTTCCCAATGATTTCGTCGATCACTGTTTGAATGTCTCCACTTGCCTGGAGCTTCCAGAGTACCTGGATCTTGCCAGCGCCTTTTTGGTCGTGATAATCTAGCAATATACGGAATGCACTAGCCATCTCTCTCGTGGCGCTCCCGTCGGATGTTACGAGCGTTCCTAGGCTAACCATTACGGTTGGTCCATTGTCCAACCACTTCATCAATGCTGGATCGCTCTCCTCCAGGGAGTCAAAGGGCATGATGATGGGGCCGCATAGGATTATCTCTTCGGGGATGACCGCCAAGGGGAAATCGGTCTCAGGGAGCGCGGGACAGATTTTCGTTACTCCACCGTAAAGTTGGTCGCCTAGCATGCCAAAAACAGAATTGAGCCCAAGGGATCCACGTAAGGCATGAAGTTGTTTGAGCTTCACTGAAGTACTGATTCGTATAGCGAGTCGAATGTTGAGGTAAATGTTGAGGGGAATCTGCCACCACTTGAGAGGAAATGAAAATCCCGACGATAAACTGGGCAAGATAGATGGATATAATTAGTTGTCCTGACTGAGTCAAAGAAGATATTCACGACGGACGCAGGATATTTCCAGAGCGCCGCTAAGCGGGGTTGCATGGCCAATGCGAGTTCCATGATGGAAATTGGCGATATAACCATGAACTCTTGGTCTACAAGTTTACAGGCGTCCAGCGCAGCACTGGAAAAGAGCTCTATCAACACCACGTTTGGTTTGATGGTTGTGATGATCTTCACGCAGTCCTCGATAGTCGCGAGGTAATCCTCCTGGCTATAGGCATATAACACTGTCATATCTACCATCGAGTAACTTTTCAAAGCACCCAACACACCATGAGGGTGCGAGAAGTCGGCATTTATACCACTCTTCCTGACAGCTTCATGTGGTGCAATGCCCTTGCATTCATGGAAGCTAACAGAGCCTGTGGTTTCACCGTTGGAGCGTGAGGCATGACGGACGACGAGCTCTTGGAGGCGCGATACGCGAGTTCTGAGTGGAGCGAAAGACGCAATGCAGACGTTCACGCCTGCGAGGGCGAGTTCATATGCGGTTGCAAGGGTTACATTGGCTTGGCCATACTCTGGGTATGTGAAGACGAGCACGGTAGGGAGGGAACCCATGGGCGGCTAGGATGGTGTGTGGAGGAGGAAATGGCAGTTAGAGCGGGCAAAGGAAAAGTGGCTGAGCATTAAATATGAAGTGCAAACGTGCTCTTTCTCTTCGCAGCTGCCAGTGTCTAGAGTCTTTGGGATTAAAAAGAATGAAAGTCGGCAACCAAGGTCAGTTCTCAAAGTTAGGACCCAGGATCAGTGAAAGAGCCGAGCATTGTTGTCATGTTACTCGACACGCTGAAGGCCTCGGGCACAGGCCAGCTGATCATGGCGCCCTAGTACCCGAAAAGGGGGAGCCTCATAAGTTATATAAGTGGATTCGCCATTTACTTATCTCAACATCGAATTCGTTGTGTCTATACCACTCCTTCGTTGCACACTACCTTTGAATGCCTCAAAGAAACAAGAAGAAAAATAACCATGACCATCGTGGTCGCGGTCGCGGTCGAGGTCGGGGAAGGCCAAATGGTGTTCCCACCACCGTCATACCAGCGACGGTCCCCGCCCCTCGTGCTCCTCGCCAACCCTACCCCCATACGAATGCAGAGTTCGACGTGGCGGTACAGCAATGGGTTGATCCGCCGATTGTACCGGGTGCGTTGCGAGTTGGTCGTCCAACGTCCCCCCCATGATTTTCGTTTTTGGTGAAAACAATTCCTTATCTTTTTTTTGATATATGTAACCCCACAGACGCGAACGGTAGCGGGAACATGAATAGAGGGCGTGGGTCTTGGAAGGGTGGGATGTCCAAGTCGAGATCAAGCGCTGGGACACCTTTGAGGGGGACGGATAGTCCCCGGCGGGGCAATTTAACGCCGAGAGGGATGGGGGCGGGGCGTGGACGGGGTAGAGGCAGAGGACGGGGTAGAGGATGGGAACCTGATAACGGAGGGATCCCTTTCAGCCCTCCACGCCGTCCTCATTTCGGTGGTGTCGGCATCCGTGCCAAGACGACGAGGAAAGATGCTCCCCTCTCCGACCTGCTCTATTCCGAGCGTCCGCTCCTGCGACCTATCAAGTTCGTGCGGGCGACATTGACCCCGTTCTTGTTCCAGGATTCGGAAGAGGTGTTGAATCCCGCGTCGTCGTCGCAAACCGCGGATGAGTGTCCCATGTCCTCTTATTTTCCATGTTTCCTGCCCCCTTTTGTTTGTGGAGCCACTGCGCGAATGCTGATCGATCGTGTCTCGTTGCTAGATACGACGGAGACATCTCACGTCCCCACTGCTGACCGCGTTGCTCGGTTGTTCCACGGCAATGCGTCGGATTCAGACTCGGATTCAGAAGGTCACGCTCAGGATGCGCTCGAAGAAATCGATTTCGCAGACCTGGCCCAGGTCCGCGCAGAGGTCGATGCCATTGCGCAAGGCACCACGACGATGGACCAAGATGCCTACGACGATCAAGAAGAGATCGAGGAAGTGGATTTCGCAGATTTGGCCGCGATGCGTGCCCAGGTCGATGCCGCAGAGCCACGAGCATCTTCTCGAGATGACATCATCGAGGAGACGTTCACTGGTGTATATGACCAGATCAGAGACACGACGCAGGCGTTGAGCACCATGAATGTTGTTGACGACGACCAGCCGTACAGTGTACGACAGACGGCATCATTATCCGCATCACCTACGCTCGACGATTCGCTCGATCGAAAACGATTTATCGAGATTCCAAAGCTACCTAAACACGAAAGCTTCCCACATGGTCGAGATACGATTGTCGTCGAGGAAGAAGTACCTCGGTCATCTAACGCATCGCCGAAGGTATCCATGGAAGAAGTAACTTTATCTGCAGCGCCTGAGACACATCCTGCATCGGTACCCACTGGCGATATCCCCCTCGACTCCGATGCACCTCCTCACGACTCCCACCCACTCTTCATCGTAGACACCGCACCCACGCGTCCCTTCGCCGACCGTTCCGCAAGCGACGTCATCCTCGTCGACCGAACAGGTCACGGCGAGATCCTCGGCGACCAAGACGAAGAACGCATCGTTTACGTCGCCCCACACCCACGTTCAGGACGCGCCTCCCCCGCCCCTGCCGTCCCACGCGTCAAGCTACCTCAGACATCCATGTTGACGGGCAGCAGGTCTCTCGAGGCAGGTGGGCTGAGAAGCCCAGTTCGCGAGGATGACGCCGGTCCGATGCTTTCCAGTGATCGAGATCGATCAACCCGTGTGGGTCTCGGGGGTGAGGCTGGGGAAGACCAACAACTCACCCTCGGGCCCACCGCTTTCACCTCCACTTCCACTTCCACTCCCGCTTCCGCTTCCTTACCTGCCCACCCGTCGCGCACGAACGCAGCACTGAGAGCGCGCAAGAAGGAGGTGCAACTTCAACGCCAGCGCCAGCGCCAGAACAAGCGAGGCCGAATGGCGTTCGGTGCATTTGGGGCAATGATGTCGGAGGCGAGGTTGAGGGAGGAGGATGTGAGGGAGAGGCGGCGTCCGAGGTGGGAGGCGAGACGGAGGGGGGACTCAGATGTGGATTGGGGTACCGAGGACGAAGACGAAGACAAGGATGACGAGGGGGAGGAAGAGGAGGAGGAAGGGGTGGATGCAGTGTCAAATGGTCTTGGAGGGATGCAGATCGACCCGGATTTGGAGATGGACGTAGATGCGATGAAGGGATTCTTGAAGAGTATGAGTGCGGAGGGATCTCGGTTCGTGACCACGGACGATATCGAGGACGAGGCGCGGATGCGGCGGGAAGACGAGGAGGGTGAGGGTGGACCTGAAGGGAGCTCTGATTCCCAGCATAGCGATGAAGAAGTGGGGGAGGAGGAGGAGGAGGAGGAGGAGGAGGAGGAGGAGTTTAACATCGAAGAAGAGATCCTCATCGGCGAATCTAAAGGCGACAAAGAGCTCTCTGAAGATTCCGATGACGACGAGCTGAGTCCTAGATCGAGTTTCCAAGCGCGCTTGCGCAAGGTGCGTGAACGGAGTCATGGTCAACATCCACAAACCATCCAAGGGCTATTCGACGACAAGGGCCACGAGGACATCCTCCAGCTCTTGTCTTTCACGCGCAATGCAGACGACGGTACTTTTTTAGCACATACCAAGGTGAGTCGCGAGTTGACTGTTGTTATCAATCTCATGTGTCTCATGCCATTGGGAACCGGTCAGGACCCCGCCGAGGAGAACAGTCGGATTCTCGATGGTGGTAACCACGGGGAGAAAGAGGCGGTCTTTGGCGATCCACACCAGGGTCATGTGGGGGAATGGAACGCGGAAGCGGCGCCGGACGATCCCGAGTTCACGACGCCCGTCAACAAGAAGAGTACGTCTTTCGTTTTTCCTCGTCGCTACCTTTGTATACGTCCGAAAACTCAACCCACATTATGTAACTGCGCAGAGGGGAAGAAAGGCAAGGATAAACAAAAGACGGTATACTTTGCCGCTGAGTTGGAAGCCCAATGGGCCAAAGACCGCGCCAAGAAGGCAGAGTACAAACGGGAACGCGAGGCCGCCCGTCTCCTGGCCGCCCTCGATCCCCTCAGCGCCGACGCCAACGCCAAAACAGGCAACAACGGTCACGCACATGCTCGGATATCCCGCAAAGCCATGGAAATGGCGGCCCGTCTCGATCCAAGTGCGCGGCTGTCTGTTGCTCCGGGAGCGATCGTCGATATGGACTCGCTCGAAGCGCAGATGAGGCGGTTCGTCGAGGACGTGGGGGGACGAAAGAGCCTGGCGTTGCCGCCGATGAACAACTGGATGCGGAAGAAGGTGCATGAGATGGCAAGTGCGTTTGGGTTAACGAGCAAGAGCAAAGGGAGTGGGGATAAGGGGTATACGACGCTGTTCAAGATCACGAGGGCGGTGAACGAAGGAAAGGTGAGGGCGTTGATGAAGCGGTACGGTGGAGGGAAGTCCGGACGTGGGAACGGGAACGGAGTGGGAGGGGGAGGGGGGAGTGGGCGGAAGGGCAAAGGAGGACAGATGCCGAGACATCGGGAGGGGGACGAGGTGGGCAAGGAGGCGCCCAAGATTGGGGAGGGCAATATTGGGTTTAGGATGTTGGCTTCGATGGGATGGTCAGAGGGGGATCGGATTGGAGGCACGGCGTCGGTGGGTATCGAGGCCCCGCTGACTGCCATCATCAAGAACTCGAAACTCGGCTTGGGTGCAACGCGGATGCCATCCTCGTTTGGGTCGAATGATTAAATAATGTACATGTACCACGTCGCTCGGAATCGTCTGACAAGGACTCGAGTAACACTATAGATTGAGGTACTAAGTATATGTCTACACAGACTGAAGACAGAAGAAAAAAGGACATCTGCTACACGACGACCAACGTTGTTCTCGCTCGCTCTAACACGCAATGTTACTAGAACCGTCCCTAATCGATATCCATCTCCGAAGGGCCCTGCTGCTGCTGCTGTTGCTGCTTTGCCCCCGGATCTGGTGTCTGTGTTCCACTCTGTGGTGTCTGCGTCCCGTTCGGCGTCTCCACCTTGACCGGCTTGGGCTTGGGCTTGGTCAAGATCGGAATCGAGAAATAAATCACTTCCTCTCGCTTCTTGACGATATCCCCCACTTTCAACACGGGATCTTCATATTTAGGTCGCTCGGCCTGCCTCGCGATCTGATCCTCGAGCCACTTTTGAACGGTCGCACATTTCTCGACGACAGCCGTCTTGTCCTTCTCATCAATGTGCGCGTACTTGTCGTCGGATGAGGTCGCTTGCGCGAAATACTCATTGAGCGTCGTCCGGAGTTCGGCGATGGCGCGCGGACTATCTTCGGCTTCGCGGAAACGCGTGGCGATGAGGTCGCCAACGACTTTGAGCGCGTCGAGGCGAGCGACGTAGGCAGATTTGGTGGCGTCCTCGCCTTCTTCCGAGTAGAGCCAGTCCTCAGCTTCTTGGAGTAGCGTGAGGAGTTTGGCTTTTTCGGCGGGTTGGACGTACGCGGCGTAACGGTCATCGAGTTTACCGCGGGTGTCGTAGACGTATTCTTCGAGGGCATTTTTGCGGTCCTATGGGATGGGACGGGGAGGTGGATATGAAGGCGTGTATGCGGAACGAAAAGAAGGGCCGACGTACCTCGGTGTCTTGGACGAGCTTGTCAGCAGCATGCATCTGGGCTTCCTGTTCCTGGAGCTTCTCGAGGACGCTCGAGTCGAGAGAGGTCGCAAAGGACGTGAACGGAACGTCGATCTTCTTGACGACCCGCTTCTTCTTCGGCGCGTCTGCAGGCTGTGCGTCCCCGTCGACGTCCATCGCCTGCTGCTCCTCCCTCTCCTCCACCTCTTCGATGTACGCAGACTCGAATGACATGATGCCGTGCAAGTTTAGCCGTGTCTTGAGCTTGACACACGAGAGGTCGCCGTTGGGATCTGCGGGAACACTCTTGGCGCTGAATCGGGCGATCCAAGGGTTCACACGACCAGGCAAGCCTTGCGGCTCCACATACGACGCCTCGATGTCGAATGGGCCTTTTCTATAAAAGGTCAAGACCTTGGTGGAGGGAATGGCGTTGCCGCGGGGGAAGACGACGAGCTCGGTGTCCTCTTCGGGATCCGTCTCTGAGCGATCCCAGGAAACTCTGATGGGGTACGGGGTGATGTCTCTGATGTGGAATTCGCGTACGCGGAAGGTGGGGCTGAAGAATGCACAGGCAAAGGTGGCACCGCGGGCGACGGCTTCGTCTTGGTTGAGCGTGGTATTGAGGGATTTGCCGCTGAGGGCAGCTTGGATGCGTGCACGGACGGCAGGAACACGGGTCGTACCACCGACGAGCTCGACAGCGTCGATTTGGTCGATGGAGAGACCAGACTCGGCGAGGGCTTGCTCTAGAGGAAGGGCGATGCGATCAAGGACAGGGGCGATGAGCTGTTCGTAGGTGTCACGGGAGAGCTTGGACGAAGCATCGACGTCGTTCATGATGGACTCGACACTGAGAGGGGCCTCCAAGTTAGCAGAGAGAATTTTCTTGAGGCGTTCACAGCCGACGGCGAGACGGAAGATCGCCTTTGGGCTGGAGAGGACATCGATTTTGTACTTTGTCTTGAACTCGGTGGCAAAGTATTGGAGGAGGACATAGTCGATGTCACGACCGCCGAGATGTCTGTCGTAGGCGGAAGATTTGACGACGAGCTGGCCTTTTGAGAATGCGACGACGGCGACGGACATGGAAGAGTGACCGACATCGACAAAGAGGATGTGACGCGGGTTCTCCGGTTCTGGGAGGTCGGTTTTGGTGATACCCCAGCTGAGGGCAGCGGCGGTGATGTCGTTGATGACACGGAGGGTGTTGAGGCCGGCGATGGTGGCAGCGTCTTGAAGGGCGCGCCGTTGGGCGTCGGTGTACCAGCCGGGGACGGCAATGACGACATCGGAGACGGCAGACTTGAGCTCATGCGAAGTAGTATCGCGGAGTTTTCCCAAGTACATGGCTAGAAGCTGGGTGGCAGAAAATGTGCGCCTCTCGCCGAGATACGAGACCTGGAGGGTGGCGCGATCAGATCTGATTGATAAAGGGCGGGAGGAGAGGTACCTCTGTGCCGACGGTGCCGTTGACATCGACGAGGGTGGCATGGAGGAAACGCTTTTCGTATTCGAGATCGGGGTCGAGGATGGTGCGACCGACGAGACGTTTGAGCGAACCGAGGGTGTTTCTGAAATTGGAGGTCTCTTGGGTCTTTGCGGACTCGCCGATAGCGCGCTGTTTGGGACCGAAGGCGACGAGAGAGCTGGAGGAGGGTCAAGAGGAGAAAAAAGACGAGGAGTGCGATACACGCACGGGGTGGCACGATTAGAGACTTCGTTGACTATGATGTCGATGCCGCGGTTTCTTGCGACGCCAATCTGCGGGGGGTGATGAGCGGGAGACAGAGCCAAAAAATGGGGGCGTTGCAGACCTTGCTGTGGAGAGTACCGAGATCGATGCCGACGACGGACATGACTGCCAGGCAGGAGGATCAAAGAAAAGAGAGAGAAGACGAACGCTAAATAAACTGAATCTGTCGGTGGCTGAGGGTTTTGCTCGTTTCGGAAGACGGTTCTTGACGGTTCCACCACGTTCTAGAGACCCGACGTCGTCGAGGACAGCGACGACGAGAGCGCTATCTTACGATGTCGGCACGGCAAAACAAGAAACGCAAGGGACGAAACCACGCCAATAACCGCGAGCGCACCGTCACCACGTTTACAGAGGACCCCAACACCTCTTTTCTCGTCCCCCTCTCCTCAGAGGATCCCCCCACCGTCCTCGCATCCCCATTCTCCCCCTCCTCCTTCTCAATGCCTTACCAAAACTACATCCCGCCCCAGCAACAGCAGTTCTACCAGCCTGTTCTCCCCCCGGGCAAAAACGACCTCGAGATCCTCGAAAACCTCAAGACCGTCATCAAGGAGGGCCAACACGAGTTCTACCGTGCAGTCCCCCAGCCAGCCGCCCTCGCCTCTCTCTACATCGGCCACACACCCCAGCCCCGTCAAGACCAGCTCCCCCAGGAGTATCCCGCTCCCCGCTTCTCTCAGGACGCCCTGGCCGACAGCAGCAATGGGCCCGACCCCACTTCTCAGTCGGTCAACAATGTACCCTTTCGTTGCCTCGCACCCGTTCTCCCACACTCACCCTTCTCTCAGACCGTCGAGGCCCACACCCCTCTCTCTGGTGCTGACACGTCACCCATCACATTAGGCGCCGACCCTCTCAACATCTCCGACTCCAATCCGTCCTCTGTCAAGCCCGACCCAGACGACCCCTCTCGACTCACAACACAAGGCCCTGCAGTCGACACCAAGACGGACGTTCCGGGTGAGTATGGCATACGACAACCTGTGGACACCACCCCGTCCAACAAGACAACCTCCTTTGACGCTACCAAAGACGACGAGCCGTCCCGGTTGACAGGTGAAAACGCTTGGGAGCGTCGCACCCTCGACGACAGAAAGGTCCGCTACGACGATTGCAATCCCAATCTGCCCCAAAGTCGAGCCAGTACCTACGATAGCAGGCCTCCAAATGGTACAACAGCTAGTACTGCAGCCGATCCTCGCCTCCCTCTCCCAGAGGACCGTCGTCTCTACGACAGAGACCCGGACAGAGACAGAGACAGAGACAGACTCGTCGACCGTGACAGAGACTGGGACCGTGACCGTGACCGTCACGATAAAGACATTAGCCTGAGAGACCGGGACAGAGGCAGAGAAACCAGGGACAGACGCCCCGAGTATTTTGGCCGCTCTTACGGACGAAGCCATGCTCCACGACCACCTCCTGAGCTTCGCCATTACGAGCCCTCGTATGGTCCCGATTACGTGCCCCCTCCCCGCCGCTATGATCCCGACGACAAGCGTGGAGGTCTCCGTACCCCGTCTCTCGACGATCGGTCCAAGCCACCGCCACTTGATGACAGAAGGCCTCCATTTGATGATCGTCGTCCACTACCACCCTCTGCTACTGCTGATGACCGTCGTCCGACTCTGGATGATCGCCCGATAAGACCACTTCCCGGCTCTGACACTAGGGCGCTCCCGCCAAGCTCTGAGGACCGTGCTCGTCCGCTTGGTGATTCTATCCCACTCGCTCGTGCAACCGCAGAGGACGATCGAGGCACTCGTGCAACATCGCTTACGGCTGACGACTGTCCTCGAGCCCATGTACCACTGGAGGAGAGGCTGTCACAACCTGCTCCCACACTCTCCCTGCAAGACCGTTTGAGCCAACCTGTGCCTGCTGTCGTACCTGCCCGCGTGGATATCGCCTCTGCTCCAAGTCTGGAAGAGCGACTCTCCTTGGGACCTGGTCCTCCTCGTACCTATGCACGCGCTGCTTCTGTCGCACGGGACGATCTTCATGCACCGCTCCACAAAGACGATCACCGTGATCACGACCGTATCACTGATTTCAGGACCAACAGGGACTTTTCCCGAGAACGCCCCAGCGGTCCACTTTCTACCGCGTCCACCTACCGACCTGACTTGGACCGCGTCTTCGGAGACAGATATGACCGCGACAGACGTGACCGTGATGTGGCTGGCGTCGACGCCCCTCCAGCGCGCTTTGGCGACACATTCAGTCGCGCAGGTCCGTTACCGCCACGCCGGTATTCGCCGCCCCCACCCGTGTTCGATCGCGACCGTGAGCGGGAAAGGGGAAGAGCCTATTACCCGATGCGTTCGCCGCCACCGTTCCGTGGGGAAGGTGTGTACGATCCCGACGGGGAGAGAAGGTATGCCACCGATCGAGAACGCGACACGTATGAACAACGGCGGCGGGATTGGTACGGACCTGGCGACGACGACAAACGTGGACTGGTACCGCCTGCGTCGTGGCGACCACATGAGAGACCACCGTTCATGGATAGAGACAGGGATCGATTCGACCGCGAGAGAGAAAGAGACAGAGACGTGCGCGAACGAGATCGCGAACGAGAGCGGGTTCGGGATCTCGGCGGATTGGCGCTGGCGCCGACAAGAGGGCAATGGGACGAGCGCGACCGACGGGGCGGGTTCCCACTCGAGCCACCGCTTTCGCGAATGGATACAACGGCGGGCGTTGGACCCGGGCGTTCCCTGAGTGCGCGATTGACAGATCCGTATCCGCCGCCACCGCCGGGTGGGAGTGGCAGCGACGAGCGAGCATATCCGCTGCCACTGAGGGAATTTGACCGTGGGCGGTACGGTGGCCCTGCTTTGGATGATCATACACATGCGCACACACACGGGCCTCCGCTGCCGTTTTCGCGCGTTCGGGGCAGGAGCCCAAGTCCCCCGCGTCGTGGGCCGGGTCTTGCAGAGGACATGCGTCCGCCTATGAAGCGCGTACGGGAAGACAACGGACCTGGGTACCCTGGCATCGGTCTCGGTGGGGGTGGGGGTGGGGGTGGGGGTGGTGCTGCGTATTCACCCCCACGCCGAGGTGGCATGGGCGTTGGCGTGGGTGTAGGAGGGGGAATGGGAGGGACAGGGGGAGGGGAGTATCCACCCGGCCCGCCGCCCTCGTCTGCGGCGACGACAATGTCAGTGGTGACTTCTGTGAGCGGGACGGTTCCGCCGCGGTCGATGGGGGCACGTACGCCACCTGTGTCGGCGCCTCCCCCAAGTAGCGGTGCGAGCAGTGCGTTTTATGAGCGGGGTGTGGAACGGGAGCGGGAGCGGGAGCGGGAACAGCGCGAAAGAGAACGAGAAAGGGAGAGGGAGAGGGAGAGGGAGAGGGAGAGGGAACGCGAGTATGTGCGTGGAGAATATGGGATGGGGTATGACCGGGATGGGCGTGGGCGGCGGAGTCCGCCGTTGTTGGGATCGCGAATGGGGCCCGGTCCAGGGTCGGGTGGTGGAGGTGGAGGTGGGTATGGAAGGGGTGTGGTCGGGGATAGGAGGGATGACCGAAGGTATGTTCCGCCGCCCCCGCCTCCGCGCACAAGTTGAAGAGGGCGGATATTAAACGTTGAATGTTGATCAATGGATCTTTGGTCGTCTGTTAGCGGACGGTTATTGGATGATGCTCTGCATTTTTGTTGTGTTTGTTGAATCTTTTTACGACGTTTGATTAGCGAGTTTGTACAAAGAGAATTGTTTGGCGTGGCATGGACGTGCGAACTTGTCGTGCTTCTCTACCACCATCTACCGACCAGCCCGAGTGTCAACAGCTCTCAGAGGTTCGTCTTACCCTCTCCACTCTCTTGCCGTGAAATCAAGCTCAGGCAGTCGTTTCGATCAACACAACGCTGCCTGTGCCACTCAAAGCATTTCGTTGAATCGTCCACGTCGTGCTTCATCTATCGTCCATCGGGGCAGCCCGGGTTGAGTGGGGACATGCCCCATGCTCCATGTTTCTTTTGAACCATGAGCGACACAGCGCGGGACGAACGAACGTCAAGGGAATGCCGATTGCTAAAAAAACATGTAGATCTGATGCCCGCGCTTGGCGTTTGCCGTCTCCATTTCCAAAAGACAACGACACGATCATCGCAACGGGATCGACCGACCTACGAGAACCTTTTTGAAGATGTCCTTCAGGTTGGACTTGTATAGGACTCGTATATGTCGCCGCGCGCATGGACGGTCATTGAAGCGGCTGACTTTTGACTTTTGACTCCTGAAGAACGCTGAGCGTCTAATCTACGAGTTAGACTCATGGTTATATTTGGATTGGTGATGCCAGGTCCACGCCCTTGTTGAGACGGTGGATGTGGTATCTCCAATGCCAGTAGGATGTGCTATGTGGCTGGCGGGCTGTCATCTGGGGTAAAGGTGGCCATGTCCGGAATCCTGGGGAACGCGGAGGTGAAAAAGACGACGCCGCAACTTGGGCTGCAGCGTTGTCAACGTTGAATTGGTTTGCTCCTTGGTGTAGCCGTGCCGTCGTGTTCGACCCGTTCGTCCTATCATCATTCTTCTAGTGTTTTGAGTCATCCGAGTGGCCGCACACGAGCGTCCAGTGCTCTGTACTGAACCCACTTGACAGGTAGAGCTGACTCGGTTCGAGACGGCCAACGTGCCCATGGCGTCTCAAAGCCAAGTACTGCATAGTGTCATGCTAACAAGCGGTGCCGGCGTCTCCCACCGCGACTTTCGACGTGATTTGCGTCACCCCATGGGACGTCCAATGACGCGCAGGTGTACGCGGTCATAAAAGTGTCCCTTTGTCGTTCGTCCAGTATTCTCGAAGCAGAGGCGAGTTCGATGTCATCAAAAGTGAGCGAGCAGATGCTTAATAAACCCCAGAGCCGTATCTATACTGGTGATGCCCACATCCGTCGTCTCCGTCGAGACAGCGAATGTGGTATCGCCAATACAAATGTACACCGATGAAAAGTACGTGCTGGCCAGGTTCACTCTGAGCCGAGGAAAGAGAGCGAGTGACGGATACGATGTAGAAAGTCGACTCGGGGAAACGGCGAGTTGCGACTGCGCGTGCTTGGAGAAAGAAGGGCGATTAGGGCTTGGAGATGGTGGGTGTAGCGGGACAAGAACGAGACTAGGTCGGCTTTCTTAGCTCTACCCTCTTTGGAGCGGAACATTGTGATTGTCTCACTTTTGGTGTCGTGACAGCAAATTCTAGCACGTGTGCCCGGAATGGCAATCATTCAAGAGCAGTTTGCTGCCTTTTTTCTTAATTCTTTTCGTTTCTGCTTCCCCCCTCGATGAATTTGCCCCTCAACAACCTGTCTGAATCGAGTTCGCGTCCTGGACTTTCCTTGACGTTTCAGCAAGCAATGCCTGGGTGCCATTGAGCTCAAAGCTCGTCCACTACCGGTCGCACGACTCTTCCCTGGAGGAAACCAAACTACGCTATGACATACGGTTGTGGCACAACGCCCTGTTAGGACGGACTCATACTCCCTGATCCCTGGGATGCCTCTGTCACTGGTGAAACGCGAACAGACGCGTTCACCGGCCAAGACCTCTACGCGACCTCGACTCCGCATCCTTACTCTGCTGTACTGTGGGCTGGATACATTCCGCTTTGCGATTCACCCGCCCGTATGGATGGCATCGTGTGCACGTGTCGCCGTGTAGAGCCCCTCTCTCTCCTCTCCCCCCTTCGAGTTCGTCACACCGGCTGGTCGCTCCGATGTTGGGTTCGACGGGGCGTCCTACCTCCACGGTTCTTTGTACCTCTCGTCATCCACTGCCACCGCCATTGTCACTCCACGCTACCCCCATCCCATCTCCGCCCTCATCCCGGTCTCACCGAACGGGTGGCACTATTGTACCGACCATGCGTGTGTTACGCGGTGCCGGAAACCCCCATCCAGGGGAAACACAACGATGCCACACCGATGTCGCATGACACGCGTGCCATACCCATACCCATTGCAATACTGTGTGATACTCGCCCTACCCGAGTGACAGCCGCGGCCTCTGCCGGTGGGGGCTTTTGGGGGTGACATGGACTGGTAGGGATATGTCTGGGTCGTCATGTCAAACTGGACCAGGGGAGGTTACGCGATGATCCAACGTGTGCTCGTCAGCATGCCGTGCTCAAACCGTAATCCACGTTTTAAACGTGCGGGGATGCTGACAGTGGGCGTCCATGCGCAGCGTAGAGCGCATGCCAGTCTAAACCGCATCGATTCTGCACATAGCCTCGTGGTTCGTTATCAGAGCTTATCTATGCTCATCCGATGATCCATTGATGATACGTCCATCATTACACAGTTGCCAACACATATATACAGGTGTACACAGGACCAATTCTCATTGGCATTGGTCCATCGTCGGCGGAGGCATTGACATACTGCGACGCTGTGCAGTGAGCTTTCTCAGTGATCGTCCGATATGGATGCCTCGGCCGTTCCTAGTGCCTTTCGGACGTCACGGATCAACCCAATCGACCGGTCACCCGTCCACCGCCCCCAACTTTCCATCTTGACTGGCCAACGTGCAATTGCCAATCTTCAAGTTGGATACAGATCTTCTCTCGTCTGGCGCCGTTCTCTGGGTCGATGGTATTGTTCTTCTTACTTTTTCTGTTCAAGAGACTCCGCTGCGTTGACATGTTTGATCGCCGCAAAGGTTTCGTGTGGAGTGTATGGCGCAATGCACCCCGAACTTTGAGACGAGTATGGGAGCCCCAAAAAACGCCGACATGAGAAGGCGGCGAGCGGCCTTTGCTAGACGTTGTGTCGATCAGTGACTGGCTTTGCCGAGTGGCACCTCGTGAATGTCCTGCGTCCTGTCGCGGCGTCTGGGTCATCCACGAAAGCCTTCCGACCATCTTCCGTTCCATCCGACCCCGATCACTCACTCTCGCTTTCCCTTCGCCCCTCGCACGTTTCTCGTTTCTCCCAATCCCCCTGCCCTCCTCCCAAGTTGGCGTTTGAAAACGACGGTTTCCGAGGTAATAGAACGTCTCGGTACACCGTCGATCTCCGTCTGGGTTTTCGGCCTGTTGGAGTGTTATCTCGCCATCCCATCCTCTTCCATTTCATTCCAGTCTTGTCTATCCATCAACCTTCCCTTCGATGATCATCATCCCGTCATATCTTTCTCATTTACCGACACCGGAATCCGATATGGGATATGTCATGAATCCGAATCCGAATACCCCTGGCCCATGAACGACCGTGTCTGACGTTTGTCCTCCCATGCTGACATGTTGACTTTTTTTGACGCGTCGCCACTCCAACCCACTCCCGAGCCCGATATCGCGCCATGACGAGGCGATAACCCCAGATAAACTCGAAAAGAGATATACCCCCAACGACCGATAATCGACTCTATTTTTTGTCTTGTTTTTTCCCAAGGAGGGTCTGCCGTACGGACGCGCGACGGAGGGCCTCTCACCGATCCGGGGCGGCGCGGGCCCGCGAGCGCGAGAAAGCTATTCTTGCACGTCTCCTATTCCCAACCCGCCAGTGAGGATGGTTTCTTCTGGGGGAGATGTACATGATTTCCCCAAAAACACGAGTGTGCACGTTTGCTCAAGGTCGAATTTCAAAACATGTTCAATCGTGTGTCCTTGTGCGACGACATGATTGGTGTGTCATTTCATATTTTTTCGTGGTCATGTTAGACGTGTAATGTGATTTGGGAGTCGTACGACCGTAACAAAAAGGAACGGCGACGTGTAAATGGGGTTGGAGCAAAGCGACGATGTAGAATTATGGATGGGGTTCGTCGTATATATGGGGCCCGACTTTTGAATAATGAAATGTGAACAAACGACACGTAAGGACAGTCGACAAGGTCGGGTAATTCGTTTGAATGAAAAAAGGAGAATGAAAAGACGTGGTGTGGTGTGGCTACAATTATAATAGATGCGAGGCAAAAAAGGTGAGTGTGCGGGAACATGATGCGATTAGATGTGGTTGGGAGCGGGCCTGCGCTCTTTTGCGAGTTATGGATGATGTCTATCGTATATATGCTTGGGGTCGTAAAACGTGCGTGTAAAATGCATTGCGAGGTTGCGTCAAGTTCGTATCTAAAACAGAGTCGGAATCACAATACTTGGGGGCCTTGATGAAAAAGGCAAGCAAGGAGGCAAGTGACGAGAGTGAGGGGTGGGGGAGATATGATGGGAGAAGGAGAGAAGTGGGGGGTGTGGAAGCGGATAGTGTGGGAGAGGTGGGGAGGAGGAGAAAGATCGGCAAGGAAGTAAGAGCTCTTTTTGCCATTCTAGAACGCCGCCGTTCTCGGTCGGTCTGAGACCGCCCCCCGATCGATTTCGGTTGACTGGGAAAAGGCGAAGGCGAGAAGAAAAGGCGAGATCGAGCCCTTCCGGGGCCCAAGCCAAGCTTTGCCAGGGGTTCTCGGTTCTAGTATGAAGAACCTCTGAAGCCCCGACCATTTCCGCTCCGACCGCCGACGGGCGACATGGTGACGAAACCGAGAAGTCGTTTGAGCAGGGGCTGTTGTTGGGCGTGTGGTTTCGTCGGTACGGGGGCATGTATTGGATGCTAAATCCGGTAGAGTCAGAGTGAGCGAGATAACAAACGTTATCGGACAGGGCCAACACGATACGCAAGGAAAGAAAGAGCACAATCAGCACGAGCACGAGCACGTGAGGAGAATGAAGACGCACGCCGCGCTTATACTCCGCTTTTGGGCCGCCACCCTGGACGAGGAGGTAGGGCTGTGGCGGGGGCTTTGAGGATGGGTGACGGGAATAGGAAGCATGCCGGTGGAGCGTGTCCTTGGGAGCGGGCGCAGGGGCGTTGGGGGAGAGATGGTATATCTGGCCTGGGGGTGGCTGGGTCCCATAGGTGTGGTGGGTGGGGGATGGGTACTGGTAGTTGTGTGGTGGGGATGTGTGTATTCGTGGCGCGGGTGTACGGGCGACGACATGTGGTTGAGGGTAGATGTAGGGCTGTGAGCCATGGGGTGGGTACATGACCTGGACGTCCCTTGACGTAGGTGGGGAGCGGGAGTGGGACTGGCTGCGGTACCTTGGTGGTGCGGTGCGGTCATGGTGGGCATGGTCGACATAGGACCTGCTGCGAGACCGAGATGGCCGAGAGGAGCTCATGGACCATTGGTCGTATGTGTTGTGGCGGTGGTGGGGAGGGGGAGGGTCGACTGGCTCGTCATAGAATGAGCGATCGCGGTGGGTGGGGGAGAGGACGAACGGGTTTGAGTAGGAGTGTGCCTGCTTGACGGTGTCGTTGACCCAGTTGGATACGCGGGTCTGCTGAGCGACGTAGCGCTCGTAGGCGGCGGGGGAGTAGTCGTACTCTGTCATGAGGCGGCGGGAGGGGACGGAGAGGCGAGTGGGTTTCACTTTATAGGTCCAGGGTCAAATCGATGGCATAATTAGCGTTCCCAATTTCGACGGAACACGAGGATCTCGCCCTTGCTGACTTGTACTTGAACTACTCGGATTCGACCGGTCCAGCATTCCCCGTCCCACGTCTCTCCCTCCTCCCCTCTTTCCCCGCACGACTCTCTACCCCACACACATGAGGCCCATCACTCCCATACTCGCCGCAATATTCTCCCACCACCAGCTAGAACTGCGGTGGCATCAGGATGACCCCTGCAAGCCGTTGGTGACTCTGTCCCCGTGACGTCTCCCGCGTCACTTCCACAATCCTCGGAATCCGGCTTCATAATCCTTTCTCCCGTCTGCGTCGCACATCTCGCAGCTCTCCCTTCGTTTCATTAACTGCCTTCCCGGATCTCGTTCCGTCTTGACTCTTTTGGTCTGCTCGCCGGGACCTCCGCCATATCTCCCATCATCCAGGGAGCATTGTCATTTCTCGTGCCGCTGTGTTTGATGGCACTGCGTTCCTTAGCCACCAAGTAGTTACATAGCCAGTAATGGCCGATTCAGGATACGCATCTGCACTTGTTTGGCAAGACGGCATTCCAGCTGTGCCTCTCTCCAACAATTAGCCCACCGGATCGAGTCACCATCACCTCTATCGCGCCCGGTTCGGGAATCTACACCTCTTCCGGGATACTAAGAAGGAGCCAACTTCCATCCGACTCCACGACGGACCCCCCCTCCAATGGGCTCGTTGGCGGTTCATACAACACCTCGTCCATTTCTAGAATGGAAATTTCCTCCAACTTCCATCTTTCCATTTTCGACTCGTCACTTTGGATCCCTCACATATCCTCGGTAGGGTTGCCAAGAGTAGATTTGGGCTGGCCGAAAAAAAGTGTAGTGTCCACGGTCCGGCGCATGCGATCCCCCTCCTTGCTTGGAGTCGATGGCATTGAACTATTTCCATTGTCAACAACATCAATAGTTATTTTGCCGGCACACCGGTACCCAACTATACTGCAAATGACTACCTGTGACACAGGCACTCGTGGGCTGTGTCCTCCCAAACAATCTTTCTCACCCCATCAAGACATGGATGGCCTTTGTGGTACTCTCAAGGGTCGTCGCGGCTGTGCACCCTGTTCGCGTTATCTATACTTGACCCTTCGGCCTTAGGTTCCACGTTCTTCCGATCGGGAACGTGCTGTCGTTCGTGTTCCCTAGGACGCTCTCGCTCGCACGGGTGGGGACCCTGACCTCGTTTCAAAATCGCGTGTGTTGGCACGGGACGTGCGACCCTAGACTTGGACTTGGCCTTTTCGAGCATCGACATGGGGCGAATCGTGTCATCCTGTTCATATTGCTGGGTATTGGCAAGTGGCGTTGGCAAGTGACGATGAGGCGCCAGCGACGTACAGCAAGCCTGGTTCTCTGGACGCACGCCAAAGTACCTCCTCCCGGGTAATCCATCGTGGCGACCTACGGAGGGCGCAACGCCGGTATACGCGTTATGAATTCATCTCGAGCGTCGCAGGTTCCACGGGGGCGCTTGGCCGCGGGACGCCACCATGATCGATAGCGCATATCGATCACAATAGACTTCAGGGTCTGGGTCTGAGCTTCGAGATAGCCTGGAGGTGTGATGGAGGTGAATGATTGGCATGGGTTGGAGTGGTGGCGTAAGGAGATCCAGGCATGTTCAATTGCTCACCGTCTCACACCTGTACAAGTAGCCCGGACGACGACGACGTGAAACATGATCTTGCGATCTCATATCTGCGCGGAGCGCCCACAAGCTGGATGAAGTTTTTTTCAGGTGCACATACTTGCTTCGATGTCCATGCCGTTTCCTGGAGGGTAGTTGGAGGCCACGCGACCCTGTCTGCCTTGTCTCCGGTCCTGGGGGGGAGGGGGACAAGGTTAACTTTGATATGCCTTACAAACCCATCAGCGCGGGCGGACCTTGAGGTGTGCGGCCAAGGGACAATCGAAGCATCCCAAAGCGAAGGATTCATAAGATGCACGGGAACATATATGCATATACGCACATATGCAAGCGTGATATGTGTCACGTTCTTCCTTATCTCTTCACAATATCACATTGTCCTTCACAAAGGGCGTCGTTGAGCGGCCCCGACAACACCATCGACGTGATCGAGAACAGAGGACCCGCAAACCGGAGACGCGTCGAGTGGAGGAGCCTTTGCTGCTTGGTGGAGCCTATCGCATAAAAGCAAAAGTGACACGTCAACACGTTTTTTCTTGCTTACTCACGGGTACCTGCCCTTGCCGTGTCACGTCGTGCGAACTGCATGGACCGCGTCGTACGCGTGAGCGACCCCGCATACGATCCCTTGTCATCGTAAGCAAACAGTTTTAGTGCATCATGAACGTTTGAACGCTGAGGTGTAAATTCAGATGACTGGACGACTTTCAGGATCCGACGTATCTCGAAAAAGAATTGAAAAAACGCACGCCGTGTGAGTGTGATCAGTGGGATGGGAGTCGGAGAACGTCGACGGCTGGTGGCGTTTTGTAACATGGTCCGCGAAAGGGGGTGGGGCCGGAGTGGGCGTGTTTCCCCTGTTCGAATGTCCCGGGACGCGAGGGACCGATGAAAGTGAGCTTCTTTCTCTTTCTCTCAAATAAAATGGGACGTCATCGTATAGCCATTGTTGTGGGATTGTGGGTCGTGGTCGTGGAGTCGGTGTACATGCGATAACATGCGACCGAGTCAGCGATCCCGAAGATTCGGAATATTATTATTATCAATGCTGCAGATTGTGAGAGAGGAACAGGTTACGGAGCGAAGGGCCAAATGAGTCGAAATAACATAAAATGGGATGTCATTATTTAATTCATTGGTAGCACAGGTAACGTACATAACTAGCAAGCTCAGGGTACATACGCGGGGTAAACGTCGCGGGTACGTACGTTCACAAGGCAAGTCTTAAGCCCATCCACGAACTCGAGGCTCGTATACGACCCATCGCTGCAGAAATATGAATATGGATAATGAATAGTCTTCGCCGGGACACTGGAGTGGGTCACACGCGGGCCGCGCGGGAGTCAGACCTTGTGGGTCCCAAGTGTGGTGTAAGATATCGGGTACATGAAATCGAGTAGCTGTTTGCCCTTTGACTCATTGAGCGTATGTATACACCACCTTCTACTTGTCTCCACCTTGCAGCAAGCATGCCTAGGTGCTTATCTCTGGATTCACGACAAAATAAAACGTTGTTTCACTCCCTATTGGTATGTGCGTGTCACGCTCAGGGTCCTGGACCACGCCCGAGTGTGTCGCCGAGTTCCTGGACGTGTGAGATGGAGCGGACGACAACTTGAAAGTTAACCTTGACTACAAACCATCCAGGACCGTCCCCTGCGATGACTGCCAGCGATATTCGCATCGCGGGAAGTTGAACCGCATTCAGGGACACAAAATGACGTCACATACGAGTTGGGTCCAACTTGGCGTGTCCGAGCTTCGGAGTTGGAGAGTTAGTCCGAGGGAGACGATTGATAACATTTAAAATACGCAGCGATCTTAGATGCTTGGGAAGGTGATAGACACTTGCTGCGCACATCGTACGCAATCTCGTCGGAGAGAACGTTCTTTACTCGCACATGCAACACACGTGACTAGTGATGAGTCACGGCGTGATTCAGAGTCGTGTCGGGCCGGGCCGGTCCGTGCCGGTCCGTGTCGTGTCGATGAACGGTACTCGCGGAAACAGAGAGCGTGTGGAGAGGACGACTGACCACGCGAGTGGTGATCCTTTGCGAGCGTACGACGCCATCTCCACTCTGAGCACGCATGCGCGGCGTGGCTCTGGATCCACAATAAACCCACATCGTCGTTCGATAAGTTATCTCTGCGATATGGACGTGACGTACACGTCAAAGGCTAGAAGCCCGGAGTCCGGGCCCGTACACCCTGAATGACATGAGTGCACTGTGCGCCTTGATCTCGATTCTTGGGACGATGGAGTACGTGTCTGTTGTGCTACACCAGCGGGCCGTTGGACGAGAGCGAGGAAGAGAACCTCTTATTTGCAACTCGAGGGCGGTATCACGGTAAGTTACCTTGCCTTCCCGGTTGGGCAGCACGTGTCCGAGTCCGTGGCTCTGAATCGACGATAAACCCGCGTCGTTTGGTGTTCTAGACACGTTGCCATCCCCATCCTCTCCCGAACGCACGGGATGCCAGTGACACTGAAACGGCAATGTTGTCGGTGATTGTTTTGTGCCTAATAGATCCCAATTCTTGAGTGAGGGGTTTGATTATCGAGGGTGGGACCGGGTTGAACCCTCGAAGGACGGCTCGAATTGCACATTGCAAGCCCGAGTGCCCACAACCAGCCGGGACTCACTCGAAGAAAGGTGTGACCTTTTTCGTTGCGTCTACTTCGATCCCGATTGTTGAAAATGAGGGGGTTGAACCGTTCTCAAAGTTTGGGCTGGGCTCTCAGACTCTCAAAGATCGGCTCGAGTGCACTTTGCAAGCCCGAGTGGGACCGACGACTCGGACCAAAAAGTCCAGGTCCGAGTCTCCCGTAGGCGGATCAAAGAGCCAAAGGAATATGGACGTTCCCTCCTCCACTAGACCAGGGTTAGCCTGTGTAGGAGGCCAAACGGTCTATCCACGATATAGACCGCAGGCTGATCATCAGACCACCGCTCCGGAGTCCGGTGTGCCAGTTGCCATACTGGATCGTTCTCAGTGCAGAACTTCATCATAGCTTGAAGCTTTCGCAGTTGCGGTATGAAATCATCAGGTCGCGAAACCGCACGTCATCCCTTGGAGGATTTCTTAGCTTTGCGAAACTCGCTGAAGGAAGGGAAATAGCACCACCACAATGAGCCCCATTTCAGGGTTAGCACTTGACGGTGTTGGAACTTGGCAAACACAAGGGCAGGCATGCAAGTATCCTCGGCCGTAAAAGCTTGTGAGAAGAACTTTGCTCAATGGACGTTAGTAGCTTGTGGCTTCACTTCGAAATGAACTATGAAGCCTACCATCCTCGCTGCTCGCGGCGTTTTGTCAAATGTCAATGTCACTCAGGTGACGCAATAGCTTGACTTCAAGTTGCCGTAGGCTTGGCAGTACGTTCTATCTTGCAAATTGTTGTTGCTGTGTAGCCATGGGCTGTATATCAGATATCTAGCTACTAACCGCCAGCCTCTCATGATCACATGCCTCGCCCGTGTGTTTCGCAGGAATCCTCTTTCCTGCGTTCTGTTCCTCCCTTTCCCGGTCAGACCCCATATGATGGGTGAAGATGCTCTAGGTGGCTCCACTACATGCTGTGCCCCCGCGCAGCATGTAAATTTGCTCGATTGGAGTTAGTAAATTTCGTCGACTAACCCAACTTTACAGGCTGCGGCACGCAAGGTCGCACTAATCCTCTGCACAGTCGCCTCCTACTCGCTCCCGGCAGACGTCTGAAGCTTTCCAACATCGTTCGATTGTCACGCCCTCATGGAGGTCTC
>JBBPNB010000310.1:0-22960 GCA_038090635.1 Rubroboletus satanas
GGGAGTAATGTAGGTGATGCTCACCGAGGGTAGCCAGCCACAAAATGATAGGTATGACGATGGCGCGATAGCTATTCCATATAATCCAACAGCGGTATATCTGAAACCAACCTGGTGAGCATACACATTCAGACGTCCTTGTGCATGTCTTTACCATGAGTGCGTCCGTCATGAGCTGCAGTATGATGACCGCCGTCGTCGCCCAATCCGCGTACCAAACAAAAATGTTCTGGGCCCAGTACGCGTCAGGACCCCCTGGATACTCGGGATGCAGTAACCACATATTTTCGCCAAATATTGCTTGGGCGGCTACCCACACCGTGATCAAGAAGACCATCATACTGCTGAAGAGCGCGTAAAATAAAGTGGATTTCTTGCGCGCTCCTCTGTCGGTCAGCAAGATATGCATGGTCTTAAAGTAGAGGAGCAACTCCATGCCTGCCCGAGCGAACTGGTAAGTCCGCATGCATCTCATGATCCACGTCACGAGACTCACCGTACAATATGTTCTCTATGTTGACCCCGATGTAAAACGAGTTTTGGAATACGGACCCATCGGATATGGTATCCGAGGATGATGCGGTCATAGTCTCAAGGGCAAGAAAAAAATCACCTCGCGAAAAATCGATGAGAATACATCTGTCGATTTTATATTACACGAAGCCTCCTTGGCTCTCTCGGGGAACGATCTTGAATCGGCCCCAGCACACTAGGGAGCTGAGCGAGTGTAATGACACTACTTATAGCAATCTACGAGACATTACTGTAATGGTGGAGGTGACGTTTCCATGGGAAGTCCTGATGGGCCACCTAGGGCGGGGGAGCTAGAAGAAAAGCCGTCAGTCGTCACGTACAAGCTTGGACGCGCGCGCGAGATGCACTGGACCCATACCTGCAATCCCTCGAGTCGCGAGTGGACGTACGCTGGCTGCGTCGTCCTTCCCCCAAAGATCCGGCAGACAGACTGCACAAGAATATTCTAGGAACGAAAACACGAAAAAAACCTGTTCACGGGACCCTAGACATGTGCCTTACAGGCTGTGAATAATACTGCCAACGTTTTCAAAGCTCTAGTAAAGACTCGGTGTGAACGCAACCTTGTTTCTTGGTGTTCTTCTCGATGGGGAAGCCCCTGTTGGTACGAAAACGATGGTACGGGTTTGAACCCAAGCATTATGTAACTCAGTGACAAAGCGTGTGACACGTCATAGACGCTGGCCAAGAACACCCCGCTGAACGACCACTGCCATTATCGTCCCCCGCAACGATGACTCCGACCGACCCCCAACGTATCGGACTGAATACAAAATGTATGGATAAGTAAATCACCCACGACCCATCATCTGACCATTTCACGTACAACCAGGTCCCAAATACGAGGTGAAACCCCGAGAAAGGGGATACCTTGACCGACGTATTGATCGCCTTGCTGCCAAAAAATCACCTTCCTTGGTGACCGACCGCGTCACTCAGATAGGCTGGGAAAGCTTAATTTTCCCTAATCGAAACGCAAAAACCACGCCGCCGTGTGAGCCGTGCCGATATTCAGGAGAATGTCCCATCGACCTTCCCACACTTTTCTGAAATTCTGATCGGCGGCGCGGGGAACTTAAACCCTAGCTACCGCGAGGAATCATTGATCAACACAATTACTTAGCTGAAGCCCCATTTGCAAGACGGTATGTAACGTTATTCCTTGACAACTTCAACAGTCTACTAGTGAGAAAAATATATTCAGGGCCATCCCAGAGTTCAAACCGAGTTGCAGACGCCCCGCGGCACTTTTCTGTAATGCTTAGCGACCGGCGGAGAGCTTGCGCGCAGGGCTCCAAGACCCCAACGGCCCGGGTTCTGTCGTGAACTAAGCACGCCGACACCGCTGAATTGGGGTTTAAGTGGCTATTTTAGCCGACCTCACACTTCAACATGCGAAAAAGGTTCCATGTTTAGCGACGATCTGATAGATCTGACGTGGGGACAGCAACATCGCTTGTTTATCAGAACAGAAGAAGGGTACTTTGTTCGCAGGTACGCAATGCAGTACCACCGAGGGCCAGAATGGCGGTTGGAGGTTTGACCGGTCGGTCGATGATTACCGATCTGATCGACGGCTCAAGCCACCGGAGGTTTCGGTGGTGGGTGGCTGCTTCGGGCTGTAGGTTGCAGATAGCGTCCCCGGTGTATCCGTGTTCCAATCAGAGCAACAAACGACCTTCCCAAAAATTCCGCACACCACGACCGAAGGCGATTACTTTCGCTACTGCGAATGGCCTGAAATTACCAAATCGTTGCAACGTGTTACTTCGCACCCCACTGGCTTCGTCACACAAGACAGTGGCGGAATTTTAAGATCCAAGAACCACACGGACACACGGAGGCCCGCAACCCCCCGATACTAAGGCTTTGAATTTTTGGTTTACAGTGCCCACTACTTGACCATACCTCGCGGGGTCAGTGGAAGGTTCTCATGCTCACCCCAACGATCTTCCCGTGACCCAAGTGTCGGAGAATAATGATAAGGCTGTCCAACCAAACGCAGCACCGTCCAAGAAAAACCCCAAATTTTGGCTTATTTTCACCTCGATGTGCATCTGCCTCTTTCTCTCTGCCCTCGAGGTTTCTTGTGTCTCCACTGCACTTCCCACCATCGCCGATGCTCTGCACGTATCTCGGTTCACCGGGGTCGGCTCTGCTTACGCTCTTCCTCCACTGCGTTCCTCCCAACAAGCGGTGGCCTGGAACGTGCCAGTGTTTGTGCCGGCTTTTATAAATCGTGGGACCTGCTTGATCAAAACATTCAAGTAGCCAAATACAAAGCCTTTGCTTAGCGTCTGGTGTCTTGCTGCGCTGACCGGTTCCGTCGTCGGGGGTAGCCTCGCGGCGCAGGGACAGTGGCGTCGGCTCCTCTGTGAGTGTCGTCGCCTTGCTATGTTCCTTGATTTGAAATGCATCTCACACCGTTCGCACCAGCTGCCGTTCTCGATAATGACAAACTTGACCAGCGTCAATAGTAGGAAGGCAACAGCGTCCCCTCTCGCGGCCACTCACGCACAGATAGGCCTTAGTATTGCACTCATCCAGTGGGTTGGCTCTGCTTATGCTCATTCATCGACTGCGTTCTTCCCAATGAGCGGTGACCTGGTTCAGACGATTGGTGGACACTTCGCCATCTGATATTGAACCACAGGTGTCAAAGTTGCACTCGGCAGTGGCATTCGCGTTGGTGCGAATAATCGTTCTTTACTTTTAACGATAGAGACTAGTTTAGTTTCTAGTTTTACATATCATGCATGCAGCCAATGGACTAGTGTAATCTGGCACCACTGGATTTTACAGAATTGAGAGGCTGGCCGCCTGAGCGAACCTCGACCACGGACCGTAGTGGTCTGTATGCGTACATCGGTCGTCTTACTACACACACATCACATCAACTTTAGCTTATACTTGTGACACTCACACCTTGTCATGTCCGTCCAGAAAATACACGTTCGACAATGTCTGCAAATGTACTCTCACCCCACTGCTGTCGAATCGCTGTAACCCCATTGTAACCCCAGGACCGAACCCGATCGTCGACCCTGGTCCCTTGAATGTATCCTTGTCTACCGCTCTCCCCGCGATTACTCGGAGGATCAGCATCTGCGGTGAGATGCACTGCGATATGTCGCGCTCAGCTCAGCCAGCTAAATCAGCTCGAGACGAGACGAGAGCACGCACCATCATCAGGAAGTACACACAGACGAACACCATCGACGTCGGACTGCCCATCCCCAACGATACCAAAAAGGCGATCCCAGAGAGTGTGTATGGAAACACAGACTCGACGATGATCGTGATGGCGGCGAAATAAAAAGACGCGTGTTCTCGCCCGAGATATTCCTGGACCTTCCTGGCGTGCCGCACCATATGGTAACATATCATGCACGTCAAGATTGTGTTCAGGAACATTGAGATGGTGTAATATGCGAGACCGAGTTTGGCAGCGACACCAGTGAAAAAGTCACCCCCTGGTGAACAGATGATCGAGTCGACCAACAATCCCAAGACTAGGTGGACACGGAATGAGGCGACCACAAGGGAGCAGTTGGGGGTGGTGCTCACCGAGGGTAGCCAGCCACAAAATGACAGGTGCGACGATGACACGACGGCTATTCCATATAATCCAGCAGCGGTAGATCTGAAACCAACGTGGTGAGCATACACATTCTGACGTCCTCGTGCATGTCTTTACCATGAGTGCGTCCGTCATGAGCTGTAGCACGATGACCGCCGTCGTCCCCCAATCGACGTACCAAACAGAAATGTTCTGCTTCCAGTACGCGTCAGGACCCCCTGGATAGTCGGGATGTAGCAACCACATGTTTTCCCCGAACATTGCTTGGGTGGCTACCCACATCGTGATCAAGGAGAGCATCATACTGCTGAAGAGCGCGTAAAATAAATTGGATTTCTTACGCGCTCTCCTGTCTGTCAGCAAGATATGCATGGTCTTAAAGTAGAGGAACAACTCCATGCCTGCCCGACTCGCGGACCGGTAAATCCGCATGCATCTCATTATAGGCATCATGAGACTCACCATACAGGATGTTCTGTATGTTGATACCGATGTAAACCGAACTTTGGAATACGGACCCGCCGGATATGGTACCCGAGGATGGCGTGGTCATGATCCCAAGGGAAAGAAAGAGATCACCTCATGAAAAATCGATGAGAATATGGCACCCCGCTGATTTTATATCCTGTTGGCTCTCCCGGGGAACAGTCTTAAATCCCCCGAGCACGCGGAGCTGGGCGAGCGCGACGACATCACTTATGGCAATCTACGAGACCTTGAGCTGTAAGGGTGATGAGTGACGTTGCTGCATGGGAAGTCCTGCTGCCGGGGTGGAAGCTAGAAAACATGATGCTCAGTCGTCACGTACATCCTCGGTCCGCCTCGCGCGGGGACATGCGCTTCCTGTGTCGTCCTTGCCCAAAAAGCCTGCAGACAGACCACGCAAGAGTATCGTAGGAACGGAAATGTAAAAAGCTTTGTTCACGCGACCTCAACATGTGCCTGACACTGTGGCTGTGAATAATGCATGTGTAGCCAATTTCAAAGCTCTAGTAAACACTCGGTGCAAACGCAACCTTGTTTCTCGGTGTTCTCCCAAATGGAAGCCCCTGTTAGTACTAAATAGTGTGATGGTACGGGTTTGAACCCAAGCATTAACTCAGGGGAAAAGCGCGTGATGGGTGTTGGCCTAAAACATCCTGCCGGGTGATATCGCTATTATCATTCTCCGCACGATAACCCCGACCGAGTTCTGACATATTGGACTGAATACAAATTGTATGGATAAGTAAATCACCCATGATCCATTATCTGGCCATTTCACGTACAGCCAGGTGCCAAATACGAGGTGAAACCCCGAGCAAAGGGACACGTCAACCGACGTACTGATCCCTGCCCCAAAAAATCACCTTCCTCGGTGATCGCATCGCATCGCTCAGATAGGCTGGGAAAGGGGTTAAAATTTCCTGATCGAAACGCAAAAATCACCCTGTTGTGTGAGCGGTGCCGATATTCAGGAGAAATGCCCACCGACCTTTCCTTTAAATTCACTCAGTTAGGGATCATTTCATTACGGAGTCCCCGAAGAGAAGGGTGTCTTCCCGACTCGTTCAGTAATGATGCACACACCAATTTTCCCAACGGTCATACTTGCGGAGCGATAGCCGATGCAGTAGCACCCGACCCGATTGATATGATGCACTTCAGCCAGGAGACAAGTAACCTCCGTCCGGCTAGGACTGGGGGAGTGCCAATGCTGAATATCCTTGGATCCGTTGTAAGTCATAGATGTCAGATTCACGGTCAAATCCCGAGGAAAACGAGACCCTACTCAACCTTTGACGAGAGGTTCCCACACCATTCACTGATCAGAGGCGGGACGGGGAACTCGAATATAGGTCATAGTCACCGCACTTTTGTGCAACCATTTTCCCACCCCCATCCGGCCCCAGATCGGCATCTGCACAAAACTGGCGGTGCTAAAGTCCCGTCTACAAAGACGGTATGTAACGTTATCGCTTGACAACTCTATCAGTCCACCAGCTGTGATTGGAGGGCGGCTAGCGAAAAAAAAAATACTGAGGGCCACCCCAGAGTTAAAACCGAGTTGTAGCCTGTGGCACATCTCTGCAACGCTTAGCTACCGTCGGAGAGTGTGACAGTGCACGCAAGACTCCAAGACCCCAACGACTTCAGGTCTGTCGTGAACTCAGTACAAAGAGGGTAGTGCTTATTTGCAGATACGCACACCGAGGGCCAAAATGGCGGTTGGAGGTTTGACTAGTGCGCTGTCGATATGATCGACGGCTCGAACCACCGTAGGTTTCGATGGTAGGTGGCTGCTTCGAGCTGGTAGGTTGCTGATAGCGTCCCCGGTGTATTTGTGTTCCAATCAAAGCAACAAACGACGTTTCCAAAAATTCTGCAGACCACGACCAAGGGCGATTAGTTTCACTACTAGGATTCTGGCGAAAGGTTCATTGATGAGTTATTGACAGTTCCACCAAGTACACAGCATACTCCGTTAGTACACATACCGCATGGACTGTTCAGCAAGGGGCTCCATCAGCCTCGTAGGACAATAAACAAGGGGAAATAAAAAGGTTCATTTATGTATCGCAATGGTACGAAGACGAAAGTGGGTAGGGACGGTGTCGGATTGGGATCTCGTAGGAAGTTGTCCGGGTGCCTCCCAAGAAGCGGTTGATGAGATGTAAATTAACTGTCGGGTACATGGATTGACTGTGACACGTCAGACAGGTAGACTCCATCCACAAGCCTAGATTGAATCTGGATAGATGATGATTGACGTCAGGGCGCATACGCGTACATTCACTTGGTGAATGATGATATTGAGATATGGGGGCTGCTAATGTGTTGACAACCAGCGTCCTTTGGGGAACACCAACGGTGCTTTGCCCGATCAGAAGTGAAAATATGGCGGGTCATTCTGATGGTTTAGGACTGAGACGTGTAGAACCAGACTGGGACTTGACTTCAGTCAGTTGCCGTGTTTCATTATCCGAACCGTCAGGCCGAATGTATAGACTGAAACTTGATGGATTGGGCGTCAAATGGTTCCAAAAGAAGTGTGAAATTTTACTCCAAGACTAATTTGTGTGGTGACTAGAGACAGGTAAGCACTGAGGTTGGGAATGTGGTCAAGGGTGTAGCTGCCGGTTCATATGGTGACGTGTCACATGGTGTGACTGTTGCCTGCGGGTCACTGCCTCGCCTTCGCAGTCTCTATTCAACTCGCTCCATACGGTAAGCCAACGAGATATCACTCCCAGGCTTTCTCCCTCCCTCACTTGCCTCTCCCCACGCAGAATCGTCATGTCCGTGTCTCCCCACTCTCATCGCCACACCTTGTCTGATGCCTTCCCAAACCCTAGGTCTGAACCTTACGACCCCTACCTCCCTCGCAATGGCTCCTCGTCAAATCCCTCAGGATCCCAGGGCAATGCGAAAACTGCAGCTATTCAGCAGCAAATTGATGATACCGTCGGAATCATGAGGGAGAACATCACAAAGGTTGCTGAGAGGGGCGAGCGCCTAGATTCACTGCAGGACAAGACTGGTTAGTCTCGTTGTTACTCCGATGCATTTAGAACCATATGGACTTTCAACAGACAATCTGGCCGTCTCCGCCCAAGGCTTCCGTCGTGGAGCAAACAGAGTGCGCAAAGTGAGTCTCGTTCTTTATCTCATATGATCCAACATTGACCGGCTCTAGAATATGTGGTAAGTTTCTTTGTTCCACGGTTCCAATACCCCGTCTCACCTCCGGTGGAAATAGGTGGAAGGATATGAAGGTGGGCTCGTGTTGTCGCGCAAGGCAGGTGTGCTGACCCGGTCTCTAGATGCGTATTATCATAGGCCTCGCGGTGGCCATCATCATCATCATCATTGTTGTCAGTATCGTCAAAGCAACACAGAAGTAGTCGTTGGGTCGTCCTGTGTCCAGCTACGTTCCCACCTCTTACAAGTGCTACCTATTCTTGTTGTGTCGTATCTATGACGCCTTTCCCTAATTTTCTTCGGTTCCCCTGTGCCTAGTATTGCGGTTCGTCGAACAGAACGCTGGATGAGTCTGGACTGTTGATACGTAGCTGTGATCCTACTCCTTGAATTTGTTGTGTTAGTCGTGAATTTGACCAGCCCATTGTCCGCATTCCCACGCAAGTGCGAGTGATCATAGCAAAGTTGTTCTTCACCTCAACCGTCGGTTTGACCAGCTCCTCGCCCTACTCAACGAACTACTCCCAACTTTCTTGAATCTCTGTTTACTATTTTGTGGCTATTGTGCCCGCGCCTCTCCTTTATCGCTACGTTACTTTCCATTCTACATGCCAATATGTCCACGCTCGGCCACAAACAAACCGCCTCCGTGTCTCAAAACCACAAAGCCCAGCTTGCTAATGCCTATAATGAACTGGGGAAGGAGCTCGCTTCCCAAAAGATTAGAGTAATAGGTAATTACACCCTCGGAAAAGTCATCGGAGAAGGCAAGTCTTCTTAACCCTACGACAGGCACTCGCAGGCCTGATAAGATTCCCAACAGGTGCCTATGGAAAAGTGCGCATGGGCACACACCGTCTCACATCGACCCGCGTCGCCATCAAGCAGATCCCAAAGGCAATGTCTGCCTCGCTCACCCGTGAAATACATCACCACCGCCAGCTCCACCACCCACACGTTACCCAAATGTACGAAGTCATTGCTACAGAATCACACATATGGATCGTGACAGAGCTTTGTTCTGGAGGAGAACTCTTCGATTACCTCGCTGAAAAGGGTCGCTTGTCCGAGGACGAAACAAGAATCATCTTTGGCCAGTTGTGTCTCGCTCTTGCCTACCTGCACGACAAGGGCATCGTCCACCGCGATCTCAAGCTGGAGAATGTGTTGTTGGATGAACGATGTCGCGTCAAACTTGGTGACTTTGGATTCACGCGTGAATACGAGAAAGGGGTATATATGGAGACCTTTTGTGGTACCACCGGATACGCCGCTCCAGAGGTGCTGCAAGGTAAGAGATACCTTGGTCCAGGTGAGTGGTTTTCCGGCTTTGCTGTACTGCTTACTCAATGGCATACAGAGGTGGACATTTGGTCCATGGGAGTAATTCTTTATTGTCTTTTGACGGGTACCCTACCATTCGACGACGACGACGAAGCTACAATGAAAGAAAAAGTTATCACAGGGGAATTTGAAGATCCTGAGTGGTTGTCCAGAGGTTCGATATTTCTGTTGCTTCCTTGAATTATTGATTTTTACACTCCCAAAGATGCTCGTGACCTGCTTCGGGATATCTTGCAGACTGATCCTTCGAAACGCTTGACAATCCCTCAAATCCTGACATCCCCTTGGTTCACCTCGCGTACGGCTACTGTTTCTACCGCTCCAGATCCCGAGGACGACGTCCCTGCGTCGCCATCACCTGCTCGCACTGCCTTCCAGTTGAGCGTGAAGCCCACTGTAAATGAAGCGAGAATGCAGGATACAGAACAAGTTGTGTCATCGGCGACTACTGCTACTTCAGAAATGACTTTCCTCTCTGCTTCCTCCGAAATTTTACCGTCCGCACCTACAGCTCCCGACGATAATACCTCTGATCCATTTCAAGATTCTTCGAAGTCTATTCCTGTCCAAATTCATTCTAATGGAAGCCAAAGAACGATTACCAAAGGTGACCGGGGATCTAAAGAGACAAAGATGCGGCAGCCCAGGGTTGTAATCGAAGAGGAAGGGGGTAAAGATAGTGCGAAGGGGATGATGCCATCTATCACCTCCTCAAACCCTACTCGGATTCCACCACATCCGACTCGTACACCTGCTCGCACGAAACGCCGTTCTGTGTCGTCGACGCTTTCTGATGGGAATGGTTCACCGTCACGTGAGAAGCCCCTTGCATCCCTTCCTCCGCAGGACTTTGCGTGCCTTCTCGGCACACCGGCTCCGATCATTTTTTCGACACCTGCTGAGCGCGAGTTACTGAACACCCTGAGCGTGATGGGCTTGGACACGGCTCAGATTGTGCACTCAGTTATCTCGGATGCATGCGACTCGGCAGGAGCACTCTGGTGGATGTTGATGCGTAAACACGAGAGACGGATCCTCGACGAGGTTCGAACTGCTTCTCCAGACCCTGCCATTGAACAAGTTACGGAAGGCTCAGGATCCAAGCGGCGGAAAGAGAAGGAAAGCGAGCGATCCTCTGGTTCTCGGAACAGAAACAAACGTGGCATCGCAGTACAAACCGACGAATCTTCTCCGTGTCCCCCTCCAGCGTTCGCCCTTGTACCGCCCACCCCAACGGTTGCCTCGACTGTGCGTCCGATCACCCCTCCCCGTGCAAAATCGCCTTTTCTGTCGCCTTCGCCGACTACGAACGAGTCTTCTGTGCGCTCAAATCCATCTACGCCGGGTGAGAGTTATAAGGGAATAGAGAACAAGGATAAAGATTTACTCAAGCTGAAGAGGGAAGCCAAGGTTCGCTCGGGCAGCGTCAGCATCATGCAACGAGCAACAACAGCCCTCGAAGCGGCCGGTCTTGTTCGCAAGAAGTCCGCGGAAGGGGTTAAAGACCAACGCGAAGGTCAGCGAGAGAAGGAGAAGCTGCGGGAGAACGAAAAGATGCAAGGGGACGATCCCCGTAGTTCGCATGGTAGTGGCGGCTCGTCTAAGCTGACGAAGTCACCACCAGTGAGGGCAAAGGATCCGGTACCCCCATCTTCCTCGCCTCCCCCCGATCTACCTTCTATACCCGGGTCGCCATGGGTAATGGCGGGCGGGCGGATGTCACCACTGAGTGGATCTACACCAACTCCTGCGAATTCTCCAGGCGATACGTTGAATTCCCTTCCGAATTACACTGAGAGCGGAGGAAGGGTTATTGCTCCCAACAGGCATCGCGCGAGCTTGCTGTCCGCGTTTCGCCTCTGGTTCCAAGAGGATAAGAAGGGAAAACGGAAGGAGACTGTGCAACCGCTACCACAGGGTAGCGCTCGTGGGTTGCAGTATTCCCGATCCATGGTTGCCCCGCCCCCTTTGTCCATGTCGCCTTCCAGTAAGAACACGGTCAAGCGGCGTACGAGTGGAGGCGGGCGGGGTCGCCGTGTCAAACGCCAATCTGCTTCATCTCGTCGATCTAGTAGCGTCAATTCCCGCAGGTCGTCTGGCAATTCTGCTCAGATCTTCACGATCGAACAACCACATATGCTTGATCAGATCCCTTCTGTCCAGTCCTTTGGGGCGGAGACGCCCAACTCTGAGAGAGGTGACTACTCACGACCATCGTCTGTACGCAGCTTTACCGTTGGTGTTCCTCGGCATCGCAAATCCCCATCCACGGGATCAAATGGGTCAGCGTACTATCGTACCTCCTCACCACTACCCAAATACCACCATCGTAGGGCGGGCTCTTCCTCTTCTACGCGTGTCGTACGGCATATCCAGAGTACACCTGGAGGTTTCGGGGCCGCTCATCGCCGCTCGAATTCTGCTGCTTCCTCCGTACATTCCCTCGCATCCTCGCGACCCACGTCATTCTACGAAGCTTCAGAGGGTGAGGCGACACGGACGGGCTCGCCATTCAAGGGGTATCCTTCCAGACGATCATTAGATGATAGCACTCCCAGACGCGGTGCAGGCACATTCATTGCTCAGAAGCGTCTCACGCCATTCACGAGCCCACATAACTCTGGTGCATTAGGGCGCACTTCGTGGAAGAAGAGCTGGGGACATGAACCTCCTGGCTGGCACAACCGGAGCACTCATCTTCCCGTCGAAGTTCTTGCCATCTCGCCAGCGCCGGATATCAGGGACGTGTTTAGTGGGGGGCGACAAAGCTTGAGCATGGGAGATGAGAGCGACTGGGTAGACGAGGACGAGGATGTCCCTGAGTTTGCGGGCGGACTGGGGCAGATGCCGGGGAGTGCGACGACGAGTTCAAGTACGAGTTCGTCATATTTGGCGCAGGAGTCACCAACACCGCTGGTGATATCGCCACCCCCGAGGAATCACGGTGGGCACATACGAGCAGGGAAGGCTCGTGCGAGCTCTGGTGCTGGCGTTGTGGGGAGACGGGGAGGAGGTCATTCACCGGCTGGGAGGTCCTCGCCTGCCCCCGGACAAGGTGAGATGACGTTTGAAACGCCAGAAGCGAGAGGCGGACGATGGCAGCTTCCGGGGGTGCGTGGTCCTGCCTTTAAGCAGGCAATCCAAGAAGAAGACGAAGGCGAAGAAGAGTAAGGTGGGGAGAGGTATGCGTTGTTGGCTTGTCTGGTTTCTGGTCGTGGCTGTTCCGCGTTCTGTGTTGTCGAGCATCATGGACTTCTGCGTGTTGCGTTGTATTCTGTCCTGGTCCAGCTTCCTTTGTTTCTGGTTTTCTTGTCTGACCTCCTTCCGCTTTATCATACATCGCTATTCCACTGATCAAACGACCACTCAGTGTGGTCCTTCACTCTCCCCGTACTGCGTCATTTTTCTTTCTTTCTTTCAACTTCACACTTTTATCTCGTGGGCTTATTCCGGTACTGGTTACGGATTTTCATTTTGGTCGACTCCTTTCTTGCTGTGGGAGAAGCGTTTCGAGATTGAGTTGTACGCCGCGTATTTTCTATGAGATACCCCAGTTTATTTTTTCCCTATACCCCCACCTTGGAGCCGTTCGGAAGTTCGTCGGTAAATGGTCTCCAGTATTGTTTTATCACGGTGACGAACACAGCGACAGGAAGAGAGCACTTGATGAAAACGATGGAGCAGTGTTATTGAACTGTTGGTTTCTACTCCTACATCTTGAGTATCGCCCGCCGCTTGAAGCTTTCAAAAATTCAACACGAACGAGGAGACGCGACAGAATAATGATGTGACAGGTCGCGTGTGTCACATCACGTGCGATCACATTGTTTCTACGCGGGTCTCGCTCTGTGCCTTCAACACTTTTCATCATGGCACGCGGGGGCACTTTCGGGTTGACATCAAATAGTCGCGGACGTGGAGGACGCGGAGGACGCGCTTGGTATCGAGGAAGCACGTATTTCCGTGGAGGTCGTGGCAGGGGAAGAGGTGGACGGGGAGGCGCATCCAATGGAAACGCACCAGGAGAAGGACCAGCCCCGCAGCGCGAAGACGACGGTACGCAGCTCGCCGAACGATTCGAACAAGTCCGGTTAGGCGATGAGATCGACGAGAAGCTCGGGTTCGCGCGACTGCAGGAAGGCGGTCGGAGAGAAGGTTGGCTCATCAATATGCATCCGACGCTGGTCAAGGACCCGGAGCATCCTGGAGGGAAGGCGGCGGTAGATTTCTACTTCATACAGGACGACGGCGGGTCGTTCAAGTGCACGATGCAATACGAGCCGTATTTTTACATTGCGTGCAAGGTGAGTTGTTTGACGCGTTTTTCTTTTTCTTCCACGGGTATAACTGATGGGGTGACTGTGACTTTTAAGAGCGGCTCGGAGGCGAGCGTTGAGGAATGGCTCATGAAGCGGTACGAAGGCGTCATCTACAAGATCGTACGTCACCGAAAGGAGGACCTCAAGTTACCGAATCATTTGATGGGATACCGGAAGCTTTATCTTCAACTATGTTTTAGGAATGTCTCGGACCTTCTTACCGTCAGACGCGATATTGCTCCCCTCGCGCTTGAAAACGGCGCTAAACGGGGGGCCGTCGATGCCTACGCGGAAGTCGTCAATGCCACGGCCGGTCCCAGCACGAACATGGAACTCGAGGGCGAATGGGCGGAAATAGGCGGGAGTATCAACGGTGGCAGCTACAGGGAGAAGGATCCTCGCGAGTGCATCGTCGATATCCGGGAATTCGACGTGCCCTATTACCTGCGCGTAGCCATCGACAATGATCTGCGCGTTGGGTTGTGGTATGCAGTGACGTTTAATGCTGGGCAACCCGGCTTCGCGCAAATCACGGAGCGCGTCAAGCGTGCGGATCCAGTGGTCATGGCGTTTGATATCGAGACGACGAAGGCACCACTCAAGTTTCCTGATCAGGCGATTGACCAGGTGATGATGATTTCGTACATGGTCGATGGTCAGGGGTACCTCATCACGAACCGCGAAATCGTGAGTGAGGATATCGAGAACTTTGAGTATACCCCCAAGGAAGGGTATGAAGGGCCGTTTATCGTGTACAATGAGAAAGATGAGGTACGTCGTTCTGCTATGACAAACGGCATCTGTTGACCGGTGCCAACTTGGTCAGGCTGCAACGATCACGAAGTTCTTCCAACACATCCAGGACGTGAACCCCACGGTCATAGCCACGTTCAACGGTGATTTCTTCGATTTTCCATTTCTCTGTGCGAGAGCCACGGCCAATGGTATCGACATGTTCCTTGAGACTGGCTTCGCAAAGGACTCGGAGGACGAGTTCAAGAGTCGTAGTTGTGTCCACATGGACTGTTTCCGATGGGTCAAGCGCGACTCGTACCTGCCGCAAGGTAGTCAGGGTCTGAAGGCGGTCACGACAACAAAGCTGGGGTATAACCCAATCGAGCTGGATCCCGAATTGATGACACCGTATGTTGATCAGACTCTGGTTGACATTCACGCTGACAACCAATCGTCAGATATGCTATGGAGCAGCCGCAAATCCTTGCCCAGTACTCCGTCTCCGATGCCGTGGCGACTTATTATCTCTACATGAAATATGTGCACCCGTTCATCTTCTCGCTGTGCAACATCATCCCGTTGTGTCCAGACGAGGTCTTGCGAAAGGGAAGTGGAACGCTTTGTGAGACATTGTTGATGGTATGTCGACCTGGTAATAATGTTAGAACCTCGCTCACGCATCGACTCAGGTGGAAGCGTACCGAGGACACATCATCATGCCCAACAGGCATGAAGATGCCCACCTGAACATGTTCGAAGGCCACTTGCTCGCCTCGGAAACGTATGTCGGAGGGCACGTGGAAGCATTAGAGGCTGGGGTTTTCCGTAGTGATATTCCTGCAGACTTCAGGATCGTCCCTGCAGCTGTTCAACAGGTCCGTGGAATTCTACACATGATCTTGCACACGCTAACCGCCAGTACTCAGCTGATCGACGATCTCGATGCCGCCCTCACGTTCCACATCGTCGAGGAGTCAAACGAGTCTTTGGAAAATGTCACGAACTATGACGAAGTCAAGTCTCAGATTCAATCCGCTCTCGAGATCATGCGAGAGAACCCAAAGCGGACAGATAACCCACTGATCTACCACCTTGACGTTGCCGCTATGTACCCCAACATCATGTTGTCGAACCGACTACAACCAGACTCTATGGTTGACGAGTCGGTATGCGCCGTGTGTGACTACAACCGGCCGGGGAAGAAGTGCGACCGAAGGCTTGAATGGGCATGGAGAGGTGAATTCTTCCCTGCACATAGGGACGAGTATAACATGATTCGACACGCGCTAAATCAAGAAAGCTTCCCTCCCAAGAAACCTGGAGGATCACAGCGGAAGTTCGTCGACTTGACGGAAACAGAGCAGACGGCTCTTTTGCACAAGCGGCTTGGAGACTACTCCCGCAAAGTGTACAAGAAGACCAAGGACACGAGAGTCGAAACACGCGAGTCTATCGTATGTCAGCAGGAAAACCCCTTCTACGTCGACACCGTGCGCCGTTTCCGTGATCGGCGGTACGAGTACAAGGGGCTCCTCAAGACTTGGAAGAAGAATCTTGATACGGTTCTCAGCGAGGGCCGCTCGTTATCGGAGGTTGACGAGGCGAAGAAGATGATTGTGATCTACGACTCGCTGCAGCTCGCTCACAAGTGCATCCTCAACTCGTTCTACGGGTATGTGATGCGCAAAGGTGCACGTTGGCATTCGATGGAGATGGCGGGGATTACCTGTCTCACTGGCGCGACGATCATCCAGATGGCTCGCGCACTGGTGGAACAGATTGGGCGTCCTCTCGAGCTGGACACGGACGGAATTTGGTGCATGCTCCCAGGCGTGTTCCCGGAGAATTTCAAGTTCAAGTTGACTAGCGGCAAGACCATTGCTATCTCGTATCCGTGTACGATGCTCAACCACCTCGTCCACGCGCGGTTCACGAACCATCAATACCACGACTTTAACCCAGAAACTGGGGAATACGATGTTCACTCCGAAAACTCCATCTTCTTCGAGCTCGACGGGCCATACCGTGCAATGATCCTTCCCTCGTCCAAAGAGGAAGACAAACTGCTCAAGAAGCGTTACGCGGTGTTCAATGATGACGGTTCTCTCGCAGAGCTCAAGGGCTTCGAGGTGAAGCGACGTGGCGAACTCCAACTCGTCAAAATCTTCCAGTCCCAAATCTTCGAGAAATTCTTGCTCGGCACTACCACTGAGGAGTGTTACGGCGCTGTCGCAAACATCGCCAATCAGTGGCTCGATATCCTTTCCTCTCACGCAGAGACACTCTCGGACGAGGAGCTTGTCGAACTCATCGCTGAGAACAGAAGTATGTCGAAGACACTCGCCGAGTATGCTGGACAAAAGTCCACCTCGATAAGCACCGCCAAGAGGCTTGCCGAGTTCTTGGGCGACCAAATGGTCAAAGATAAAGGTCTCGCTTGCAAGTTCGTCATCTCCGCAAAGCCAAACGGTGCTCCCATCACCGAGCGAGCCGTTCCGATCGCCATTTTTTCCGCAGAAGAATCCGTCAAACGAACCTACCTCCGAAAGTGGCTCAAAGATTCCGGCCTCAGCAATTTCGACCTCCGTTCGATTTTAGACTGGGAGTATTACATCGAGCGATTGGGTTCTGTGATTCAGAAACTAATCACTATTCCCGCGGCTATGCAGGGCGTCTCAAATCCTGTACCGAGGATCAGGCATCCCGACTGGTTACATCGCCGAGTTGCGGGGGCCGTAGACAAGTTCAAGCAGAACAAGGTGACCGACTTCTTCTCTGTCGCTCCGCGGAAGGTGCAAGAGGACGGAGAGAATGATATGGAAGACTTTGGGACACAGAAGCATCCCGAAAAGGGACGCATTGCTATCGTGAGCCGCAAGGCTACGCGGAGGCCAAGTCCTGAAGCTGAAGAAGACGACGCATACAGTGTTCCTCTCCCAGATCCCGGCTTGAACTATTCGGCTTGGCTGAAAGCGATCAAGCCTCGCTGGCGTAAGACGCGCGAAGCACGCTGGGGCGGAGAGACTTCTGCAGTTGTCCCTTCCATGTTTAGAGGCGCACGGATACGAACGACACAGCGCTGGGACATCGTACAGATCCGACCAAGCAAGATCTCTGGGCGCTTTACGCTATGGGTTTCGGTTGAGGGAGAACTCACTCCCGTTCCCCTTCGCATTCCGAGGCACTTTTACCTTCACTTCAAGAATCCGCCTAGGGACGAATTGTTCCGCACGGAGTACTACCAGTTGGAGAAGGTCACGCGACACCTCCCGAGGGATATTCCTTGCATCAACCTATACAAGGTGGTCGTCAAGGAAGACGTTTACGAGGACATCCAGGAACATTTCACAGACTTGACGAACGATCCCAATGTCGACGGCGTCTTCGAACGGCAGGTAGGTGTCGCGTCTAACGTTATAACCCGACACATTTCTGATAACCATTCTACTAGGTTCCGCTCGAGATGCGAGCTTTACTCAAGCTAGGCAAGACTTGCACTGTCGATGAACTAGGGTTGACTCTCAATAAGGCTCAGACCACAGGAGTCGACCTGAGCCAACTCGATCGTGCCAATCCCTCGCTTTCTCGAAAGACGTACCTTGACGGTGGGCAGGGCAGCAAAAACCTATTTCTTTATCACGCCTGCTCGCAAAGCGCCCCGATTCACGTATTTGCGCTTTTCCTTCCTACCGGCGCCGTGAAACTACATCTAGTAGACCCCGCAACGCGCCGCCAGGGTATCCCCCGTTTGCAAGAATTGTACACGGATCTCTTGAAAGAACGGCAAGGTCGTTACGGAGACCCCGCTTCTATCCGATATCCCTCTTCTTGCGAGTTCACTACGACTTACCACAGCAAAGACGTCTCTGCCCTCAAGGCGATTTCCAGAGAACTCGGAGTCCTGGAAAATTTATCGTACACGCTCACAATCTCCTCGTCGAAAGAGCAAGTCTACTTCGACACACACGTTCCCAAACTCTCAAGATTCCCTGTCTTGTCGATGCCCAAAGCCAAAGTTTATCATTCTCTCGACGTCTTTCCTTGGCAAACACATGTCGCTCAAAAGATGCTCCAGCGCTACCTCATGTGTGGTGTATGGCTCGATCGTTCGATTGCTCTCTCAAACTACTATGACATTCCTATCGGGCACATCGACGGCGATCAACCTCTAGTTCTGTCTGATATTAGTTTCGCACGGCGGCTGATACAGCAGGACATCGTCCTTTGGTGGTCACTCACCGAGCGCCCAGATCTCGGTGGCAGGGAAGCCGACAACCGGCCGACGGAGGAACTACAGAACACGGAATTCATGACCCCTGGGTGTTATTCTAACGTATGCCTGGAAGTTACGGTCCGCAATCTGGCAGTCAACTCCATCCTGCATTCCGTCGTAGTGAACGAACTAGAGGGGAGCGGTGGAACAACCGCTTTTGACTCCACATCTCGTACTCTGAGTGCGTACAACCGGGGCGAAGCACAACGCGACCTTACGCTTGGAGAGTCGAACGTCTCTACCTTGACGTTCGGCATCATGAAGTCGATGATCAAGACCTGGCTTCTTGATAAAGTTAAGGGCAACTTCGAGAGTCCTGCAACGTTAGCCATTGACCACTCCTGGCGATGGATCAGCACGAGCGGGTCTCGCCTTTATGACCCAAGTATCCATCGTTTCGTTCACGGGCTTATGCGGAAAACGTTTATACAGATGCTCGCCGAATTTAAACGACTCGGCTCCCATGTCATCTACGCCGACTTCAGTCGGATCCTACTTGCTACTTCGAAGCCACCCGGAACAGCTCACGCCTACGCGACGTATATCGCTACAGCGGTGACATCCCACGAGCTCTTCCAACATATATACCTGAAAACCGACCGCTTCTACGACTTCTTACTGTTCATGGACTCCGCCAATTTTGGAGGTGTCGTTTGCGAGGACCCCCTGGCTCTTGAACCTCCAGAGGAGCTCACTATCGAGATGCGATGGAACATAGAGACTTTCCTCCCGCCGGCCGTCCAAAACGACTTCAGCTCCGCCATCCAATTTTTCATTGTCGAACTCTACAAGGTCAGACGGAAGGCCAACGAGAGTTCACGAGGCCCTCTTCGAGTATTGCAGAACTCCGCATCCGACGTTACGCAGCGAGATGCTGGGAAAGCGAAGGAGCTAGATGCCACTCGCGAATTCATTTCCAGGAAACTCACCCGGAAGCTCCTGCGACTCGTAGGCTCCGTTCAGACCAAACATAGAGACTCGGTATACGATGAGGGACTCCACTCCCAGCTTATGTTCCCAATACTCCCCGGCTCCTATCTCACGCTCATCAACCCCGTCCTCGAGTTCGTCAAATTTACCTGCGCGGTACTTGGCCTCGCAGAAGACTATCAAGTGGAGATTGGTCTGTTGAAACGTAATCTACTTGACCTAGCAGGCATTCGAGAGTTTGCCAACGAAGCCATTTTCCGAAATCCCTGCGAAACCCTCAAGTTGTCCAACGTCGCATGTAAAATGTGCGATGCACTTCGCGACTTTGATTTTTGTCGTGATCCAGAGCTCATGCCAGATGGTTTGGCCGTTGGACCTCCCAAGTGGATGTGTCGGGGATGTGATGGCGAATACGATCGGGCTGCGATAGAGATGGAACTGGTCCGGATGGTTGGCATGATCGAAAAGTCGTTCGCCCAGCAAGATATGCGTTGTTCCAAATGCAAACAAGTCCGCTCAGATAACGCCTCACGATATTGTCAATGTTCGGGATCGTATCAGTTGGTCGTCGGGAAAGCGGAGATGAAGAGAAAGTTGAGAACGATCCTCAACGTTGCCATTGTGCACAACTTTGCAAGACTAAAGGTTAGTTCTTGGAATCGACTTCTCTCCGGGAGACCTAGATTCTGACCGTTCCTATCCTGCTCCAGGAATGTGCGCGGGTTACGCTAGAGAATTGGTGAAATGTAATGATGTGGTTAGAATGCCCTTGTGTCGATGGCAATCTGCTGTTCGATGTAGACGGGTTGTATTAGTTAACTTTTATGAAGGACCTTATGTGCTACTCAGATGCTTGGTCGTTGGTATCGAGCAGTAGCAGCCTGTATGATCAATCTCTGGTAGTATATCGGACAGTACATCCGCCTGTCATGTGATGATCTCATAGACCGCGGAAGAGCGGGGTTCGACTCCCCGCCAGAGAGAAGATTTTTGTAAACGTTGATCACGACCGTTAACCAGCTCGATCAAAGGACCGGGTTTTTTGAGCATCACCCCACATTACACCCTAGTGGTCGCTTTCATTCCATGTCTGGCGACCTTTTTCACTGGTGAGTCGCTGTCGAACTCGGTTTCGCATGTTATCGTCTCGGTCTTCCTGAACACAATCTCGACGCACAATGACATGTAGTGTGGGCAGCGGCACGGCAAAGCATTGGATCTGATTCAAAGTCAGTTTACTGTAAACCACGGTATCTTGGCCCCAGGGCAGGTCGCTGGAAAGCCAGACAAGCGCTATGGTATCCAGCGGACTGCCTGCACTCGCACCGCACCTACGAATCCCTTCCGCTGATTCGGATCCTCGACAGCATCCATGGGGAAAGAATTCGTTCAAACAACATGTGGATACTATTTAGTCGCGTCGCGTGCGGAGCGAAAACCAACTAGAGCAGAATTTACCATTGACTACAATTCTCGCGCATATACTTGACTACCGCATTCTCCCATCATAGTAGACATGCACCACAGAATGCAACCTATCAAGGATCAAGCTGAGTACCTAATTGGATGGTGCAGTGCCGTAGAGTAAGTAGTCCGACCAAGTGCCTTCACAAAGTTCCATGTGGTCTTCAGGCGACGCGGTATGGAACCTTACTCTTTTGACAGCAGGGATGTCCTGAAAGGTACTGAGGCTGAAGCCGTAAAGCTGCTCTTGGAGGACTTGGATGGATAGTTCGTCCAAACCTGATGGCATTTGCGCTAACTCGGGGTGAATGCCATTCTGATCCGGCAACATTGAGTCTGGTTCCTCATTCACATTTGGCTCATCTAGGTCTCCGTCGTCATCATCAACAAGGGCCATGTCATCCACTTGGGCACGAGGAAAGACCGTGTATGACCACCAAAAGCCAGTGATGGCGACAAGTATAACGGAGGTCTGGTGAGGGTACATTTGATAGAGGTGGAGCGCTTGCTTCGTGACTTGATCTCGCGCGAGTGACATGGGCATCGTGGCATTAGAAAGACATGTTTGAATGTCATGGCAGCGAGTACCAGACATCTTGAGCTCGGCAAGCAAGGGAAGACCAAGGTATGTGACCCTTCGCGCGAGATGTGAGAGCTCGCTGGTGTTATGCGGTCGAAAGAATGAGACTTTGCGGGTGATTGCAATGTCAGGAATTCGGCAGCGATTGCGATAAGACGGCACAGAGATGGTCCTGACTGATTCCAATGTTATGTTTCCGACATCATCCTGTGACTCATCTAATTGTTCGTCTTCCGTAGACAACAGGTGGTGAGGACTGGGCGTGGTATGTAGTTGAGGCCCTTGGTAACCCAGATCGTACCAAACATACGTTTGGGGGGCAACGGACAATGAAGCATGCCCTGCAACAAGATCTGTGAAGATCTGTGTCCAGGGTTCGTACCACGGAGCCTCCAAGTTACGGGGATTCCATTGCCTACTGTAGGCGGCAAGTAATGAGAGGAGGCACTTGCGCTCAGCGAGTTGATTGAGTTGATGACCTGGAAGACGAAAGGTTGTTCGATCGGACATGGAAAAAATCTGGTTCGATTATGATCAGTATAGACATCTGACCTATTGTATTTCTTACCAGACGATCGTGGAGGTCTCACCGCAACTCCATGTGGAGAACAATTAATCAGGATCAGTGACTGTGTACAGCGAACAGCTGGACATACCACGTGTGCACGTGATGCCATTGTTCAACTCGAGTACCTGGCAAGGGTAGCGTCATCTCCCCACTATGTGAGTCCTAGAGAAACGACACTTGTCACCCCTGACGTCCTTCCAGGTCTACCGCAGAACACCCTCGGACTGTTTCTGCTGAGCCCGTATCCACCACGCGCGCTGCCACTCACCCATTCCGCGTGTACGGCTACAAAGTGACGCACGAATGGGTCTGGAAATTCGGGCGGGATCATCAGCTCGAACGACCAGGCATGAGTGAAGATACGCTCGAAAGCGCTGTTTTTCAGCGCCTCATGTTCCGCTTGCCTGGACTACGACGACACTTTCTCGACGACCCGTCTGACACCGACTTTGGGTACAGTCACTACCTTTCGATCGCGAACAACTGGAATCCGAAGAAAAAACCGCTAGTAGTAACAATGGAAGACTGTCCTTGGTACGGAAGAGGAACCTAGGTGGTATATACCTACTTGGCACACAATACCCCGCAGGTGCGTCGTTCGTGCTGCCTTTCATGCGTCTCCCTGACGGTCTTCCATCTCTACATGTTGCCAGGTGATACTTTTACTACACTGAGCAGACCTGTATCCCTTGGAGCAAACGTTCTCACTTGTCGTGGAACTGCCGCACGAGAGCCTGTTCTGTCATCTACTTATCAGCATATCAGATCACCGGGTGATTCCTTTCATATTGAATTATTGGCCTGAGAGCCAGTGTAACCCCATCACGAATAACATATCAAGCGTGCCAGCCCCCACTGTCACCCCCATGCATGCGCGGCGTCCAGACCCGGACAAAGACATGGAGGGAAGAATACACAAAAAGAAAGAAAAATTACAATGTGTCAACACACG
>JBBPNB010000311.1:0-22941 GCA_038090635.1 Rubroboletus satanas
GACACGAATTTTTTTTTTACCGAGTCACTGGTTATCATCGTTCGTCTCGGGAAATCGAGTTCAAGCTCGAATGACATCAGCCACAAACACGCGGCGACGGTCTTGACGTCTCGACTTGGCGGTGCCTGCCGACACATATGTACCGAGCGTTTGAAGCACCTCCGACATCAACGGCTTTAGAAAGTTCCAAAGTCGGGAAGAAAGAAAGAAAAAAGATAATATACAGATCATGTTCTTCACGACATACAAGCACCCTATACAACAACGACAACAACAGCGCACAAGTCCAGCGACAAACCCCGGGGCAGGTGGTTTCTATCTGCATTGTTTGGTATATCTCTACGTTAGGGATGAACGGGAGAAGACAACGAGAGTGGGGGAAAAAAAGAAAAGAGGCAAACGGTGTAAACAAGACGGCGGGGATCGTCCATGTTGTCGTGGAGATTAAACGGACACGTAGACCATACCGCGATAAGATAAACCTGGATGCGGGGGAACATCGGACGGACGAGATATATGATGTATCGGGTGCGCGGCGAGTGGGGGGTAGGGAACAATGCACAGAATGGCGGGCGGCGACGGGTACTACGCAAAAGCACTAGGACTTAAACGGCGGTTTCAACGTGGTCGCAACTCCAGACGATGGCGCTGGAGGAGCGGACAGGATAGGTGGTTGATGCGCGGGACGCGGCGCCGAGTCTCCTTGTTCCTGCTCGGGTTCGACTGCGCGGGTGTCCTCCTCGACGGGCTTCATTGCGTCCACATCCGACTTTCCAATCGGGCTCTCGTTCCCGCCAGTGATCTGACGCTGTGCATGTCGTCGACGGGCAGCTTCTTCCTCCTCTGCACGGCGTATGACATCCACCTCCCCCTGGACAGCGAACCCTTCGAGCCACTGGTGATGAACCAATTCAGACGCTTTGGCTCTCCTGTCGGGATGGAGACGCAACATCGGCGACAAGAATCCAGAAATCGCATCTGCTTCTTCTTTCGGAAACAAATACTTGTCATGCAAGACCGCATCAAGCGGCCAGAAACGTAACTTGTTGATATGCCGTAATTCACCTAAGATGGACCGCCACTGTGAGCGATATGCACGACGCGCAAGGGAAAATTCAGTAAGCACACGCACCCCTCCGACTAAAGAATTCTGAGCTGTATTTACCGGAAAACGCAACTGATTTCGGGAACTCGCCGACGAGTTCCATGATTTGGGCAATGTGGTCATCGTCTTTACCATACCGTGACCCGGAAGCCGGATCGAACAGATAGTCACCACCCGTGATGAGCTCAAAGATCTGTGGGGTGTTGGCACATGATCAGTCAGACGATTGCACAGTTGTGGGTGACAGACGCCGTCTCACCACACACGCGACGCTCCAAATATCAGCGTTCGAATTCCACTTTGCGCCAAGAATAACTTCAGGACAGCGGTACTGTCGTGTCTGTATATCGTCCGTAAAGTGGTGTTCCGTCCAAGTCGCTGATAGGACAAGACATGAGCACTCGAGACAAAGACGTTCAAGGGAGCGACAGTCCACCATCACGTACCATTCCCTAGATCCGCAATCTTCACCGTGATTTTTTCCATGCTTTCGAGCATGCTCGAGGTCGTTGACGTATCAGCAAAGCTTGGCTGGGGTGATTCTCCGGATATGATGGATGTAGAGAGCTTCGGATCTGAGGTGATTGGATCACCTGAACCGGTAGGTTTCGTGGTAGACGATCCTTGTGATTGTGAAGCCGAGGAAGTAGCCGCGGGATGGTTAGGTGCCATTTGGGTGAGCAGTGATGGTCCTGGCGGGTGTGCTGGGTGAGGTGATGTCATTTTGTTAAACCCGGAATCCAGGGACACGTTGGAAATTCGGTCTGCTGTGACCTCGGTAGAGTCCGCTCGCCTGGAACTTGAACTTGCTTCTGCGATACCTGGCCCAGCGGCGGGGACGGATCCAGAGGAGTTTTCTTTCGTGACGGAGCCGTAGGAGCCAGACTTCGATGCTACTTCGCCGTCTATCTTACTCATGCCAAACGCAAGCTTATCGAACATGGGACTGGTACCAAAGGACGAGGACGGGGACGGGAGCGGTTGTGATCCGGTGATGACGACCGACTCGGAGCGTGGAGTCTGGTTGCCTCCACGCCCTTTCGAGGGTGGAACACCAATCAACCGGGAGCGAGGCGGGGTAGCGTTGGCAGAGGCAGCCATCTCGGCTTCGATGATAGACTCGACGTCGTCAATGCAAATGAGCACATTTTCCGGCTTCAAGTCTGGATAGAGGGTTATCGTCTGCCCGTACATTTCACCCAAATAAAAATGAATGAATGAATAAAAGGACGGACCAGTGTGGATGACGCCGCAACAGCGATGCATGTAGTCTAAACCAAGCAGCACTTGCTTGGCTATTTGTTTCACCACAGGCATGGGAACGCCTTTGTTCTGATGCCGTTTGATGAGACCAAGCAGATTCTCGCCAAGGACCTCGAACACCATGCAGACATGGGTGCCATTTGGCCCCTTGTGTTTGAAGTGGTCAAGGAAGGATATGACGTGCGATCTGCCAGGATGGGTCTGTGATGGAGAAGGTGCTGGATTCGGATTTTCAGGAGTGGGCTGAACTGGGGGTGCGGAAGAGGTGATGAGACGTTGTAAGAGTTTGATCTCGTCCAGAGCGGTCTCCGTATATCTTGGGGCAGATTTGACCACTTTGAGGGCGACGTGGCGATTCAACCTGATTTGCGAAAAAATCAAATATAATGGTATATAAGAGATAGGATCACGACGAAGTCGGCGCTTGCGTACTTTGTATCCTTGGCGAGCCAAACGGTTGAAAAATGACCCCAACCGAGCTTTCTGACTACGATATACCTACCGTCTGAAAAGGCGTCGCCAATGTGGACGGGATGGTAGCCTCCTTTGACGTAGTCTTCCCAATCCTCTTCCTCCTCTGTCATGACGGATTGTGAATGAGACGTATAAGAACCGTGAGACATAGCAAATTTCGGGGGTATGCTGTAAACGAAAAAAAAAACGATAAGACCTTAGTGAAGCACCGCGATAAGAAGGTTCTGAAATTCTGATAGCAAGCGAGATAAGCCTACCTCCGGTCTAACAGGGTATTTGGTGGACTACGAGGATGTGAGTACGAGCAAGAGCTTACTCGCAGTCGAACACGGCGCCAACGGATACTAGCAGCGAGTGATGTGCTTTACCCCGTCGTTGCGCAGGAAAAGGGATTCTTCTCCCTCACCTTGCATTTCCATATCAGGAAATGGCAGATTTCATATGATTGGTCCGCTGACTAAGCACAATCCTGTGCACGCGACCAACTTCTGACTCATGTATGTACTACCTCGACTATCGCAGAGGAACTTTCTTAACCCTTTCTTGATAGTCCTGGCCTGGGTAGATACCGTCTTCGCAGAAGTGGGCCGCGCGTTAAGTTCGTCTTTCAACTCGTTGCCAAACAACCGTTTCTATTTTTGCTCATTCTGTTTTTTTTTGGTGCTGTAACATGTAACAATGTTAGCATGTTCGGCCGCACTAACATCTCGACGATGGCCTACCCGAATACTGAAGAAAAAAAACCCGGTCCCGTTGACACCCACCAGTACACTCGAAGGCAGACGGGGCGCATTCTGGATGTGGAGATATCCTACTCCCGCTGTACCTGCCGACAGCTGCTTACACGTGCCTGCCTCATGTATTGCGGCACCCCGACTGGCACTGATCCTGATCGATCTTCTGATGGAGCCCATTCCCAGCAGCGTCAACCCCGCACAAGGCTATAATATTCTGACCCGTATCTTCCACGGACTCGAGTGGCTTTTGTGCACCATGCATAGCCCACGTGTTTTGGAATGACTTTGCCTCGCACTCCATGCCACTCGCATAATCGCACAATGCCCTCCTTTGCCAGTGCTCACATCCGCTAATCGTAGATTACATCTTCCGAGTGGTTCTCGCTGCTGGACCACACGAGGCATATCTTCTGACGTCTATCCTTACCATCACTTTGTGTGCAACGGTGCGACTGCCATCCCACAGCACGTCCTTTTATTCCCTCCCAAGGCGCTGTGCCAAAAGCGACGTTTCTCAGCCAATTGACTATACCGGTCTTGGATCTTTGCTGATGCCCGATGTTGCCTGCTGATCTGGACGACGAACAAAGGTACCGTGGCTCCCCTGGCCCCCTGAGCGCTAGTGTACTGATGCACATCCAACAATGTTTCTCGTGTCATCCAGGGCTAACCTTGCCCATGAACATCCCACCGATCTCGATTCTAGCCCATCCTCCCCATCGTCGGGGACGCCTTCATTCTTTGACTCCCGGCGTCGTTCGAAATCAGCATCACGTCATCGCTCACGCACCACCGCTGACGAGTCTAGTAGCAGCCACCTCCTAGCACGTCTCGTCTCCCGAGAGGAAGAAGTCCGCGAAGTCAATGCAGCTCTCGTCGTCACCTCTGAACGCCTCGAAGCGGAATCATCTCGTGCAGGTGCCGCAGAACGTCGTGCCCTCGACTACTTTCACCGTCTACGGATCGCAACCGAGAATCGTGAACGTGCGGACCAAGAATCGGCGAGACTCAGAGAGGAACTCAAGTTGTACAAGCTACAGCTCGAGAATGCGCAGAAAGAGATCTTTCGAGCCCAAGATATCATTGATCAGGTGGCTTCCCAGCGGAACGAGGCAGAGGCGGATGCCGCGAGAGCTAGAACAAAGGCTCGGAAGCTGCAAGAAGAGAAGCTAGTCATGCTCGCGCGTGAGGAGGGCCGCAGAATGGGATACAAGGAGGGGCTATCCATCGGTCGCAGGATAGGCTATGACGAAGGTAGAGGTCACCGGGTCACAGGGCCATCATACCGACTTCCTCATCACCCTCTCTCCCCAGAAGACCATGAACACGATGAGGGCACCACGGATGAGGAGCCTAGTGATCCACGATCCCGTATTCAGCTGCGCTCGGCTGCGTCAACTCGAGAACATCCGTACGTCAATGATCGCATTCCACGTTCTTTGTTACCCACGCTGATCACAGCATGCGCTCCGAATCGGCGCCGCCGATGCGTGCGTTCGAAACTGACCGACGTGCATCACCACTTCCTGTCCCATCGCGCAATCGTCCTATCCGCGCGCACACGCCTTCTCATGAGCATCGCATGCCCCCTTCGCCTGATGAGCCTGATGAACCAGAAACAATTCACCCGATACCGATACCGATCCGCCCTAGCCCCATCCTATCCACCCACCACATCAACGTCCCTCCCGACGGATGGATCCCAACCGCTGATTCTCGCACGTCCCATATCTCTGTGCCACCTCCGCACGAACTACAGCGGCGCGTCCGCACCCCACCCAGTTCCGTCGCGGCCGGGATTCAAGATAGTCGACACACGCATCAACAAGAGCCAACCCCAGTCCCGCCCCCTGTCCGGACGCGCGACTATGCCTATCAGACGTCCGTTCCAGCACCTATTCGGATTGTACGCACGCCTTCGCTTACATCCCGTACTTCAACCCATATCTCGCAATATGATCTGGTAAACAACCGTCCTGGAAGCTCGTTACGGAACGAGATTTACCTCGGGAGAGCAAGGAGTGGGAGTCAGCCCTCCAGGGACAGTACGTCCCGAAACGAGGATCGTGATCAAGAACGTCGCTATTCCGACAGGACAGAAGCAGAAACCATCGTCGAACAATGGCGCGCGGATTCCGATGTCGCGGCCTCGCCCAGGACTCCACCTCGTTCGTCTGTAAGTGCTAGCATTCACCTCTTTCCTCCGCCAGGGCTCACACTCGAGTTGTGTGGACCGAAAGACGCCAGGCGCACGTTCGCACCGACCTCCGCACTTTTATTACCGACCGCAGGAGATCGTGATGCCCACGCCCCTCGGGGACGTCGGCGCAGACCCACGGGCTCGCACGCCCGTCCCGACTGAATCCACTGCGATACAGCCCCAATCACCACCCGACGACCTCCCCGCCTCCCATCCTGCACGTGCCCGGTCCCCGCTCGACTATCTTCGACAGCGCTTCCGCCAACGTCCCTCCTCTGGGAGCAGCATCCCCAACATCGTCGTCGAGTCACCGGTGAGCATTCGCGTACTCACACGTGCTAAACCGCACTCATGAAGCTCGTCATTTGCCGCGCACGTACGCGTGCATGCAGTCCGAACCTGAGACGACCATGTCGCCCTCTGCGACGATCGCGGCGCACCCGGAGCTTCTGAGCCCAGAGGCTGCTAATCGGCCATTGTCGCAAGACGATTCGCACGAGCACGAGCACGAGCACGAGCGCCAACATCAGCATCATCGCCACCAATCCCAACGCCAGTCCCAATCCCAGTCCCAACCGCAACAACAACGCCACCACCACCGCCACCGTCCCTCAACCTCTACACACGACACCGCCCCACGTTCCGGGACACCCTCCACCACCTGGCCAGCCGGATTCATCCCCTATCCATCAGGACAGGGACAAGGACAAGGCACGGCATCCAAGCCCGGTCCCGAAAGGGACCGGCGTCGCGCGCATCCCGATCCCACGCCTACGCCCGATCCGAATCGGACCCAGCACGCTCGTACACATTCACATCCCCCGGACGGATACACCCGGACGCGCACGCAGAGCGCGTCGACGTATGAGGCTGCGCCGCTCCCACTGGGGGTGAGGTACCCGGTGCCGCCTGTTCGTCCGCAGACGTCACACCGGCGCTACAAGGACAGGGAGAGGGAGGAGGAGTGGGAGAGGGAGAGGGAGAGGGAGAGGGAGAGAGTTAGAGATACCGTCCGTGATCGAGGTTTGGGCCGGGACCGAGACAAGGACAGGGATGTAGAGAGGGAAAGAGCCCGAGACAGCGACAGAGACAGAGACAGAGATGGGGACAGAGACAGAGACAGAAGACGAGACTCTGGGAGAGATTATGAACGCGAACGCGATAGGGACAGGGACAGGGACAGGGACAGGCAACAAGACCCAGAGGATACCGGACTCGACGAGGAACTCACACGGTCGCCCGCACCGCTCCAACGACCCATCTCGCTTTTTGATTCAGACGAGGCGTGATGAATACACGTCTGTCACGTGATTACAAGGATCTTTCCACTCGTTTCTTTCTCTTGACGCGACGACAAATTGATACGTATGGCCTACCCATGACTGCCACGCCCCCTGTTTTTTTTTCATGCTCCTCTCACTTTTCTTTCGACAGTTATTCCGTCCGATAAGGTATGTATTCACGGCCATGACTGTGTTCTTGGCCGTGGCGTGAATATCCCCCTCTCGTAAACGTGACTTTTGTATGTGCCCACTCCCCATGTACTCGATCTCTTAGAGCGTGTAACAGTCCTCACCAAAGAAGAACCCAACATGTACTATTCCTTTCAGCCAGATAAATAGAAAGAAAGAAAAGTCCGTCAGCGACACACTTCACCCTCGTGTTCGTTCGACAATTCTACATCTCATTTATCAATGTACACCGTACAAATACAAAATTCAATTTCGCAAGAAAGAGGGGCGATTTGGTCACCCGAGTGCATCCTACAACCCACTCCATTCCAACCTCTTGTTCACCCCAAAGGTCGCCGTCAACGGCAACATGTCGCTGCTTGGTCCTACACTCAACCCATACTCGCCTCGCTCGATCACCCAGCAGGAGATACAATCTTCCCAGTAGGACACCGCGAGCTTGTCGAGCGTCAGCACGACGCGCTCGCTCGCGCCGGAAGCGAGGTCCTTGGCCTTGCCAAATGCGCGAAGCAGGCGTGGAGGGTGGCTCACGTCGGACGTCTTGGGCATTGACACGTACAACTGCACGACCTCGGAGCCGGCGACCGACCCAGTGTTCGTTACCGTGACCGCGGCCGTCAGACTGAAATCGCCGTCGGCGATGATCGGCGTGGACAGTTCAAGGTTGGAGAAGGTAAACGTGGTGTATGAAAGACCGTGTCTGTTGTGCGTGTGGGGAAAGCGGGACCCGTTAACCACGCGTGGCACGCTTGGTTTGGCAAAACAACTTACCCAAACGCAAACTGAGGGGCGATACCCCGGTATTGGAAGTGTTTGTAACCCTATAGGAAAAAAAAGGGGGTTACGCCTCACGTTCATGCACGTGGCAGATACGTACGACAAACAGGTCTTCTCCATAACGCACGGCGCCGTTCTCCGAGTGGAAGTGACCATGGGCAGCGATGTCCTCAAGTCTCTTGGGGAACGTCAATGAAAGTTTTCCTGATGGGTTCTTCTTCCCGAGGAGAACATCGGCGATGGCATCACCGGTTGCGTTACCGAGGTACCAAGAGTGGACGATGGCAGGGACGGAGTCCGCCCACGGCAGCGTTATCGACGAGCCCTAGCCATTTTCGGAACATTTCAGAGAATGTCGAGCAATGACTAGGAAATCGGCCTTACAGATTGGGTGACCACAACGGTCTTTGGATTCGCGGCCAACACTTTGGTGATCAGCTCGTCAGTTCGACCGGGAAGGTCCAAGGTCTTCCTATCGTAGCCCTCCGTCTCCCAATCGGCATTCAGGCCAATAATGGCAATGACAACATCCGCCTCGGATGCCAGCTTCACGGCTTCAGCCATTTTCGCATCAGGATCTTGGACTTCTGCACCGCCAAGACGGACACCGGGATTGCTGTCTTGAACCATCTCATCCTCATCGCCGTCTGCGGGAGCTCTGACGTTGCAGAACTCGACAAGGATGTTGTACTTGACGCCAGCTTTGAGGTCGAACCTACCCTTCTCCTCTTGCGAACCGCTATTGAAGAACGATTCCCCACGGCGCTGACGCGTCCAGTTATCAATAACCAACTTGCCGTCGACAAAGAGCTGGAAGGAAAACCGGTCAGGACGACATATACTACAATGGAAAACGGTATATCCACCTTGGCCCTTCCGGATACAGTCAGGCCAAACTCGAACGTGCAGTCGCGGGCTCTGGGCTTCAGTTGGCCTTCAAGTTTCATGGTCCACCTGCGGGTGATACCTTGGGGTGCGGAGGTACTGATGAAGATGCGGGTCTCGTCCACAAGCCGTGATTCGTAGGGCATGCTCAGGGCAACCATGCTCTCGTCGCTTTCATGCGCGTACCAAGTGCCGATCCATCCGCGCTCTCCAGATGGTGTCGTAAGTTCGAAGTCAAGAGTGGGCATCTCCATGTATGCTAATGTAATGGTCAGCTGGTTATCTTGGGAGTCGAAAAAAGACGTACTACTAGCGCCCTCGCTGAAAGTAACTTCGACATTTGGCGGAAGCGCATTAATGATACCCTGATAAGGGGAGATAAAGTACGAAGGCTTTAAGGCGGCAGAACCACCACCAGACAACACGACAGCTTGTGCGTTGCCACCAACGATCGCGAGCTTCTTCAACCTTGCAAGTTGAAGAGGTAATAGATTATTATCGTTCTTCAAGAGGACAATAGATTCCGCCGCGAGCTTGCGCATGAGAGCTTTGTCTTCCTCACTTTCCACAGTTCGTTCAATGCCATCTCCGTCCAAGATCTGAAGGAGACGTCAGTACATGCTATAAATGATATAGGTCGGAGAGCACACGTCTGGGGATTCTTGAGCGACTCGTTTGGCCATTTCGACCACCTTTCTCGCGCGCTCCTTAATGGTCCGGACCATGAGTTTCCGGGACACAACCGATCGGTTCATAAGATCAAGCGTCCGCCATTTGTTTGTCCCTGGCATCTCGAGGTCCAATCCAGCATTTATACCGAGGTCAATGCTGTAAACCCCGAACCTGGAAAACAGCTCTTGTTCAGCGGACATCATCTTACTCGGGAGAGATCAATCCAGGCATACCAATCACTCATGATCACCCCATCAAATTTCCATTCGTTTCGAAGGATGTCTTGGAGTAAGTGACGATTCTCGGATGCGTGGGTGCCATTGACACGGTTATAGCTAAGAATACGAACGAAGAGCGGTCGGTTGATACAAATGAACGATGCCTTTAGGAATACTCACGCGGTCATGAAGTTCCAAGGCTTAGCGTGCTTTTGCGCAAGCATGAATGGCATGAGGTAAATTTCACGGAGAGCACGTTCGCTGAGTACGCTGTCGGAACCCATTCGATCGTTCTCCTTGTCATTGCAGCTGTGGTTTGAAATGAGCCAATTTCTAGAAGGAGAGAGTATGGAAGACATACACAAAGTGCTTGATAGTGGTCCCAATACCATCTTTCTGGACACCTTTTACGTAGGCAGCGGCAATGAGTCCAGAAAGTACGGGGTCTTCCGAAAAACTTTCAAAGGCCTATCGCATGTTAGCATATATTCGACAATAACCTCTTTGGGAGGCTTACCCGTCCTCCAAGGGGGTTCTGCATTGATAATGCACGTGAGTTGGTGTAAGGTAAATTTGGGATAGCCATACCCTTTGTATGTTACATGTTGGGGCAAGGATAACGGGAGCAGCCCTGAGCTTGGCTTCACCTGCCAGAAGCTTGCATCCAGCTTGCTCGATAAGCTCGGTGTCCCAAGTTGCGCCAAGCGCAGTTGCTGAGGGCAGGCACTTTGCAGGGGTGCTCATGAAGAAATGGTTTCCTCTAATACCTACATATACTAGCTTAGTACTCGGTGGAGTATGACGGGACGGTACACTTGCCATTCGGGCCATCGCTGACCTACGTACGAAAGGTGAGAATATCAATAGAGATGGAACCGTTGGCACCGACCTTGATGGCTGGTATTCCGAGCCGAGGTATCGCATGTGTGTGCCAAAAGCCAACACCGGCAGTCAGCAAGATAGCCTCATCCGTGGTGAGTTGCTCGACGATCTCGTCGATGTTTGCATTGGCGAAGTCTGAAGGGGGCATTTGGTTATGTGGTGAGGACACGTTACGACGTTCTCGAAGAGAGAGATCAAGGAGGGAGGACAATCAATGTCCTCCCTCGTCCGCTCTCTTATGTGCCACATATTAGAACATGTGACACATCCGGAATAATGTCGCTGTCCGAGGTTCCTCCGGCGCGTTGATTGATTGATCCGCCGCTCCAAAATCCGGTCGAAAGCTGTCAAAATGCCAATAGAACGGTGCCGGTGCGGGTCCGCGCCGCAGAGGTTGTTCGCGCTGGATTGAACACTCCCCCCATCCCCCCCATTGATGGTGGCCTGTTAAAGTTGATGCGACCCAGCGACCATAGTCAGCTATGGTGAGGTGTACGGGCTGGGCTGCAATATCACAGATAGTTAGACAGACCCTTCAATGTATCGGGGAAGACATGGCATTTCCAGTGTGATTGAAGAAGAAAATTTAGGAATCGCCGCAGAGCCTAAGATAAAGTTGCAGCATGCTTGGTTGATTTTTGCTTCACGTGACCGCTCGCGCAACCCAAGCAGTTGGAGCAGTTGGAACGCGTCGTGATTCGTCCCTTCTCCTGTATTTCATGAACACCGAATGAAAATGCACCGCGCGCAGGTGAGTACGGTAATCTACCTTTCACCAGACTTCGTAATAATTACGGTTTGTCTCGTTAGCCAGGTCCATCCGCATCCACCTCAGCGGGAAGCTTGAAAAGACAGCTCTCACCCGAGATGGCTGTTGTACAGGGAAATGCCATCCCGTCCAAGCAAACCTCACGTCGTCCCACAAAACGAACCAGGCCGTCTCCAGAAATACCACAGCCTACTCACACGGCACAAAATACAGCTCGTTCCATGCCAACCTCGCCGGTCAAGTCATCCAAGGGACACATGCCAGTGTCAGCTTCCGCAAGCGACCGAACGATAGAGACAGGCGAGCAAAGCCGACCAGGAATACAGCCCGTTATTGTTCCCCAACTTAGCGTGACACCGCATGCTCCGACCTTTTCTGGCAACTTTGATTTGTACGGAATGTATTTGCCGTTCCTCGTCAAACTCTGTTTACCGCCAGGAGCAACGACACCCGACTATTCCGCCGTATACGACAGGATTCTCGCTTCCCAGTCCAAACACGATTACACCGCACGCTGTTTTCTCGCACCTCAGAACGCATCCTCGTCCGCCCCGCTCCATGGTCGATTTGAGAGCTCGTCCGTGCTCGATCCTATGGCCGAACGCCCGTTTGACGTCACACTCGATTCCTTCACGTACAAGAAAACCCTCACGTTCACGTCCACTGAGCGATCGTCTTTCCAGGCCCCTGAACACAGCATCCCAGGGCCAGGTCTCGTTGGCCATACCGGGCTAACCCCGGTCTGTGGTATCAAGAGTGCCAAGGGCGTTTTCAAAATCAAGCGCGTCTGGGCAAAGCAGCAGGATGGCTCGATAATGGAGTTGTTTGAAGGTTTCTTCTCCTTTAGTGTGTGCTATGATAGCATGTACCGAAAGGCGGGCCATGGCAACGGAGCCAAGTACAAGTTTGCCTTTTGGGGAGTAAGGGCCATGAAGGACAACACGGGCAAAGAGATCGGCCTAGGACCGAGAAAAATCATGTGGTAAACCATAATCGATGTTTGAACGGTGGGGTGTATTATTTGGCAGGTGAACGTTGTCGACTCTTTTAAAGGTTCCATCCATGTCCCTTTCTCGATTTGTGGAAAGCACCATTGTCCTCGTTTTGCACACGCGAGTCTCGAGTAAACTCTTGTCGAATGCCAGTCAGCCATGGCGCATCATGTTGTGAATCACTGAGACGATCTGTCATGCCGAACCAGGGAAGTTATCATCGTGCATCTGATGGCATTGCTAGCGTCAACGAGGCTGTATGAACGCAACCATTCAAGTTCTGGAGAGGCACGTAGGATGGGCGAGAATACCCAGGCTGCTCATACATGTAAACGTGACATAGTTTGAGTGGGTGCGCAGACGCACATTCATCTCCTATGCTATGGGGAACATTTGACTGAAGTTTGACCACGCCGTTTTCGAGAACGTGTCGAGCTTTCTGCACGATATGTTGCGAACTGGTATGATGTGGATTGTATACCCGTCGTGAACCGATCCCCATAGCCGAGACATGACGAGCGATCGCAGACCGTCCTTGGCAGAGATGAAAGTTTTCGCCGAGGTCACCTAACTGGGATCCGAGTAAGAATGAGCGTCAAAGACACGATGTACCTGTGCGAACAAGGAAACATCTTTACAGACTCAGCGACTTTGCACCACGGGCACTTGAACCGAAATACCTTTTCCTTGACATTTCGACACTAACGACTGTGTACCATTGGTGAGGATGTCGTCGACAAATACTGGTGTGTAGCAGTTCCGAGGGATGATCGAGCAATGCTGATTATTCGGTAAGACCAAACGATAGTACTGGACACCGGCGGCTCTGGCATAGTATCCACAGTCGCTTTCCACCCTGACGAAATACATGTTTTAGGCGGGGGTAGGAATGGGGTTCGACGATGGCGACTGGCAGATGGTCAAGAGGTGGAGAAGCACACAGGAACAGTGTGGAATGCCATTTCTGTGTCCAGGGACTCCAAGTGGATAGTGTTTGGGACTGACGACGGGGCAAGTGTATGGGACGGAGAGATGCAAGAAAAGGTCATCGACGCGCAGGGCACAAACACGGTATTTGCAGTCGATGTCTCCCCTGATTCGACCCGGTTCGCCATTGGGACTGCGGAAAACGAAGCAAGCATTTGGAGCATCACAAGTGGGGAGAAACTCGTTGGTCCGCTTAAACACAACACTTTTGTTGTCGGAATCAAATTCTCCCTGGATGGTGACAAGATCGCCACTGCATGCATCCTTGACTCAATTCACATTTTCGACAGTTGCAATGGCGACGAGCTCATCACTATCAGCACTGAGATACCCAGCTGGGTAGGCACTCTGGTTGTGTGGTCAAACGACGGTCGGCAAATCTTTGCCACATCCCGCGACAACCAAATCAGGTCTTTCGATGTTTCGACCGGGTCACAGCTCGCTGAATCGCCGATTCTCCGTGACGGCAACAACGTCGTCGGCGAAATTGTTCTAGCCGCCAACAGCAAATTCATCGCTACCTTCACAGAGCCACATTCAATCTTATTCCTGGACACATCAACACTGACTCAGATCGACTGTGTCATCGAGGACGATGAAGACCTATGCTCAATTGCTGTCTCCCCGGACAGCAGCTATCTTGCGACTGGACGGGTTGGTGGGAAAGTTGTCATTCGTCATCTACACAATTTCCTCCCAGAGCTTTATGGTCCATTCCATGTAAGTATTTGTGCATTCATGGTCCCAGCATGTCAGATATTATAGCCCCATTCGGTCTCACACATTCCGTCACCGATAGAGCTGTGCTGACTCCATTGTGTATGTACAACAGGAAGATCCTGGGAAATCCAGTCCACCTGAGTCCAAGGGAGACGGCGAGGACAGTGAGGGGGGTCCCCTTGAGGTACCGATTCGTTTGTTTCAACCTCAAAGCGAGTTCTCACGTTGGCATAGGTCGAGGTGCCATCGAGCACCCCAGCTCCTCAATTCGACTTTGATGAGGTCGGTGGTTACTTCATTTTTTTTCTTGCTTCCGTGTTGACCCTACTGGAGCCGCCATCCCCAGCTGCCTCTGCCGATCCCCGGTGGGATGAAACGCCGCCGCCGGACCCACTTCACGGCACATCGCCGTCGTCAGATACTCCACCCATGACCACCCCCTCGGGGGAAAACATCGATACTGCCCAGTCACCCCAGGGCCATTCAATATTTAAAAAGTGGCGACAGAGAAAGAGGAACAAGCAGCCGACTTCACGCGAGTCCGATCGACCCACTGGAATGTCGCGCCAGCCTGCTGATCATCAATCTCCCTCCCACTCCCCGGCGAGAGCGGATTCCACACCCAAAGGCCGTTCGTGGCTGGCTACAGGTCAACGTCAGGCTGTGAGTGCGCTTCCTTGATAGCCAATCGGATGCGGTGTGTGTAACATATCGTCCCAGCGAACGGCCACAGCATCTGTGAAAAAGAAAAAGGTTCATTGTTCCTCAAGTTTGTATGCAGGAACTCATCACACCGTACAGGGTAAATCCCATGCCAAGACTACTCCGAGCGGGGGTGCTTCCAGCAGTGGACAACATACTGCGGACGCAAGGACAGCCGACCCGGTGCGTCCCTTTCTGGTGGTGGTGGACTTCGTCACAAGAGCTCACATCTTATTAGGCACAACAGCTGAACGATCTATCTCAACCGTCAGCCGGGACGGTCCATCTGACGGTGGGCGTTACTTTTCTTTAGCCTACATTGTGAGACTCACACCCGATCAGCACCAGCGAGAAACAGGCAATTCTACCCTCGCGATCACGTTTCCCACATGGTTGTTGTGTTTTCGCTCAGGCACACACGATGAGACGCCGTGATCCAGGTGATTCCATACGATATCGCGCTGAATTGGGAGTATATGGACAAATTTTTTGAGTTCGTGTCACGTAGCATTAGTATGAATCCTGATAACCCCATCCGCGATCGACCTCGCCAGGATAATCACTCAGCGGTCATGGGTACAGTTCATATACACACATGGAGGTTGGGTTGGAGGACAGTGTCTATTGATCACAACTGTTGCAAGCCTACAGAATGCCTACAGGGATCTAGGCGATGTGCGTCTTGTTGGATGTCGCGTAACCAAACTTTTGGCAAGGATGTCAACGTCTCGATGTTCGATTTCTTGTAGAAGAATTAAACTATGGATTGGACGCCAGCGTGATGGAGCCAACATGACACTACGCATGTCTGTTTGCCATCCGCTGGCTCAAAGGATACTCAGTCTCGACAGCACGGGATGCATGCACAGACGATATAGATGGTGGGCATGCATTGGAAGTATATGATGATAGCATGAGCGCATACTCACAATAACACGTGCAGTGACATAAGACTGTCCGAACCGTGGTCTAGCAAGAAGTTGGGAGATGCCCATGATCGCCTTGGCTTCTTGCGCATCGCGACGGCACGTTCATGGGCTGTTGCCACCTGGTCTTGTCCTGCTGCACGCTTCTCTTCTCTTCGTTTCCGAGCACCATCCCGTTGTGGTATACTGTCGTAGTCATCAGCAACAAAGCTTGGTGAGAAACAGGACACATAACTGGTCTCCAAAACCATCCCCACCGCTAAGCAACGTCGACTCGTCCGCTGCATACCCATCGTCCCCCTTTTCCCGAAACGCACGACCGTTCTCTCTCGTCTCACGTTTCTTCTCCTATATCCCCTCTCGTCCCACTTATTTCGGTCCCACCATGCCTTCCAGATGTTCCTTCGTCTCTGCACGATCCCGTCTCCGTTTGAGATTGCGTTCGGAGGCTCAGTGTTCCAATGCGGCTCCTCTCGCGAGGACAAGGTCGGACACGTATGAAAGGGCTGGTCCAATGACGCGACTACCACCACTAGCGTCCCTCTGAGCATGTCCACCGCACACCCCCCGGAGGGGTGATACGTCACCGAATCAACCTCCTCGCGTGCGGCGCGCAATGGGTTGACATCTGCACTGAACCCCTTTCAGCAGACGACCACTTATAAACAGTCTAGTTTGGCAGCGGAGCCAGGCATCATGGTACAATACCCTCTGTTGTGATGCAACACGTCATGGAACACGAACCACGACATACGCGAAGGGGGGTGATCTTGTTGAATGCACTGCAGAGTCTCCCTTTGCCGAACAAACTTGGCAAAAGTCACTGTAAGCGTTTCGGACGGGGAGTCATCACCACGCGTCAATGACACCGTGGCGGAACAGGTGGATCGACAGATGCACACCTCCGCACGTCCAAGTGGAGGCGAGTGCACGACAGACATTGTTCTTTTCGTCTTTGAGCTATACTCTGAGTCTGAATGTCGTATTCTTTGAGAAAACAATCGGATTCTGGGGATAGCGAGCAGTCTTCGCGGTCTCGCGTGAATGGCATCGTCGAGCTGAGAGTAGTACGCGATGTGGCAAGAACCAGTCGTGACTTCCAAGTGACGCGTCATTGGGCAGGAGAAGGAAAAGGGAAAGGGTGTGCTGTCAAAGAGGATTGGGTACATGGCTAGGTGGAACAGCATTCAAGGGAATTGTGGACAAAATCCGGTCGTGGGGCTGAAGCACGGTTTGTAAACACAACAGTCGACGTATTTTGTTACGCACGTTTTGAGAGAGATGGGGAAGCACGAACAACGTACGAGACGACCAAAAAAGCTTGTTGCTATCGTTGGGTTCCATGACTGTTGTGTAGTAACTTGCTTAGTCGCCTCTTTTGGTTCCCGAATCCCAACAGGTGCAAGTGTGACTCTCCACATCGACAACTCTCAGGTCACCACCACAATGACAGCACTGTTCACAAAAAGGACCCAAAACCGATCAAAATCTTTAATCGATGTTCAAGACTGGGTATTGACAGTTGCCTTTCTCGTTGATGGGAAGCAGATCGCAGGGGGTGGTCGGGAAGAAAAGATTCGACGTTGGCGAGGGGAAGACGGCGGTGGGGAGACAACAAGGTGACCACGTGCAGCGGACACATTAGGGCTGTGTATGCGGTGGACATCTCTACACCCCGAGTGCCAACAAGACTGTCTGCGTCGACTGGCGAGCGACTACTTGGCCCCTTGCAACACGACTACAATGTGCTCGGGGTCAAATTCAATTCTCAGAAGTCAGGTTCTGCTACTCTATTCGGATCTAACGACAGACGTCGACAATCAGAACGCCTCGTCGACGTCTCAATTAAAGTTGACTCGGATCAACCTCTCGCTTGGACCAGCGATAGCAAGCAAATCTTTGTCTTATCTTGCGACTGGAACATCAATCGTCTCGATGGCCCACCGACATGAGTGCATCGCCGTGGCAAGCAGGCACATTCGTCGCAGTGTCCGCATCCACATCCGTCTCGTTCTGGGACACTACGACGCACAAGCAAATCGGGTCTGTCACCCGGCATTCAGATCGCGCCGGCTTGATGGCCACCTCAGCAAACCATGACCTTGCGATCAGTGCAGGCAGCACAGTCACCCTTCTCAGTCTTTGTGACGTCCTTCCTTCACTCTATTCTGACGATGTAAGTGTATTTGCGTCGAAATATAATATCGCTACGTGAGGTGGCTTCCTAATCACGAACCGCTCTGTTGCAGATGAAGGTAAAAATGGCTAATCGCGAAGGGACCGTCCAGTCCCTCCGCGCGCAGGAAGAGAGCTCCACTGCGTTAGTGGCACCCAGACTCTCATGTCGTTGACATCACGTCCATTAGACGGCAAGATCGCCCGCATCGAAGAGACCGTACAGCAACTCCTACCCAGCTCTCCGATTCCCAACGCGGAGTCAATCAGAAGGAGGATAGCAAACAGCCATTAAATCCCTTCGTGCACAGAAGATGAAGTCCGGTGCGTCCATCGCTACGCTGGCTCGCTCGTCATTGATAACAACGTTCATCAGAGAGCAAAATCGCGCGTCACAAAGCAACCGTCCAGCAACACCGTAGCCAGCTCTCCGACTCCCAACACGGAACCAAGCAAAAGGAGGACAACCTCAACGCAGCCATCGGGTCCCTTTGTGTACAGGACATGAACTCTAGTGCGTCCATCGCCACCCTGGCTCGCATGTCGCTGACACCCACGTTCATCAGGCGCAACAATCGCGCGTCTCGAAGAAACTGTCCAGCAGCTTCGTAACCAACTCACCACCTCACAGTGCGCCCCCAATCAGGAGAAGGGCAGCCTCAACGAAACCATCGAGTCCCTTCGTAAGTGTGACCATCACTACCCTGGCTCGCGCGTTATTGACATCCACCTCCGTTAGGCGGCAAAATCGCGCGTTCCGAAGAAACCATCCGGCAACTCCATCACCAACATGCCAACTCCCAACACAGAGTGGATTGCCTCCTCCAGATCGTGCGCACGAGCAGAAACATCACTGCGAAGTCCTGTATGCCGAGAACCGTATAATTGATGCCGTCGTGTTTCTTCCCGAGATCTACCGTAAGCAAGGATGTGAAAGCGAACAAATTCATCATGGACTGGCTCGCTGGTGGGTTTTGGCATTGTGCATTGAGATAGCGTATTCAATTTTGACCATCAGGCTTTAAGAGCCGGTGCGTACCGAAGTTGGACCAAGTTGAAGATGAGGCGTCGAGCGCCGGGAAACATGACGCAGCGGTTGCGGCCTGCTCTACTGCATTGTCGCTCAGTCCGTCGGTTCTAAACACGTTACTAATCAAGTGGGCGAACACGGTGTTGATTCGTGACCCAACAAACGAAGCATTGCGTGCCGCTGTCAAGGTAGGCTTTATTTGATAGTCTGAAGCCGGGTTGAGAATTTGTTTTCGGACCAGTTCAAGCTTCCAATGCTTCTCATCTGCTACGTTCTTGAAGAGGATGGTCGCGTCTCGGAGGCGGTCGTGGTTCCAGCAGTTGCAGAGCGAACAAGGAGACGGCACGGGTAACCGCGATCAGCAAGCACAATGGGAATTCGGTGAGGGGTTCCAACGGAAGGTCACCGGGGTTAATTCAAACAATTCCCCCAGAATTTCGAGGGCATTGTGTCATAAGCTGAAGAAATTCGGTGACACCGCCGTGGACTCTCAGGACTACGACGCAGCCATCAAACAGTACTCTGACGCATTGACACTCGATCCGACGAATCGAAGTGATATTATCGTCAAGCGAAGCAGAGTGTGAGCAGTCATGGGTTTGTGGGAGGAGGCATTGATTGATGTTGACGAGGTATGGATCATATTTCACGTCGAATCAAATGGACCTCAGCGATCCATACTATTCAGGTTATCGAACTCGACCCATCATCCTATCAGGGGTACGAGAGGAAGCATGCGGCATCACAGGGCAAGGAGGATCACAGCGAAGCATTCGGGGTATTCAAGGGGCCTCGCGTAGTCGATTCCGGTATCGTTGGTATGGTGGTATACGACTTCACTTAGGAAAACACTACTTCGCCTTCGTTTACGTGACGCATATACTCGCTGTTGGATGGGTTTCGAGCCATCCGCGAGAAAATACCCTACGTGAGGAGACACCTTGCTGATACGATCAAGCTCGCGCCGGCGGAATTTATTGCATATATGATGACCACCATTTGGCTACTAAGCATTCACTCAGCAATCAATCTTTACTGGCTGAGTATCTCGTTCGATAGGGTATGTCGATTCACGTAAATAGTGTTTCCTTCATCCCCTGCAGCTCGATGATAGTTTCACAAACGGAGTGCTGTCCCCAGAGGTGTACCGGTCTCTCGCTACCTCCTGGATTTCTTGCGCCATGATCAACGTCGCTGCTGGACGCATACAGTGAGTGTCTCGGAAGGGGCTCTGCATGGTCCCTGACTCCATACTCAGTACTCGGTCGCCGGAAGTTACGACCAAGCGGTTTAGAACACACCTCCTACCTCAACTGATATGCGGTAGATTTATTCCGTTATCATGCCTCTCTAATGAGCCTCTTGCTTCTAGCGAGTCTGGGGGTCGATCTTCTCTCCATACAGGGTACGCCTTGTGGTGAGAATTCCGGGAAACTAACGCGTGACTAGACTTGTAAGCCATCTTTCCTGTCACGGGACGGTTCGGGTCCGAGTTTCCAGGTGGCCTTTTTCTGATGCAACTGAACCGGTTCGTGCAGTACACCCTTGGTTTGACTTCTCAGGTATTGGTATTGCTACATGCCATCTCTTGTAAACGGAGTCCGGAACGGGAAGTGCTATCGTGTTTTTGTGTCACGCGTGCACTCGTTTGGTGGCCGACGCCGTTAAATGGTATTGGTTGCGATGGTTTGTCCGATTGTGACTCTTTCAATATAATCTATTCACAGTTTCGGAACAGTATACGTCTATTGGCCCAACAATGTGCATTTCCAGAGAATGAAAGCCCTTTTTGGCCTAGCTTTTTCGATTCGATACAGAGCCGACCTTGTGTTGGATGGGATAGCAAGCTCTATCGAGACCGGTACGTGCGACCCCTCTCCGAATGGCAGAGACATACAATGGCACTGGGTGGAGGTTACGAGTAGAAAAACTCGGGAAACGCCCATCCAGTGACGTCGAGGATCCAAGGCGGCACAGCTGAGAGCGGGTGCGGGAGTCGGGAGTGCCCGACAAGGGGTTGGTATGTTCTTCTTGTGTAGTAGAGCGACGAAATCGCCAGGTTAAGTCTGCCATAAGCGACTGGACAGCGCGGGCCAGTCCGAATATCCCATTCTACGAGAACCATATCATCCTTTTGAATCTGAACAAAGTAATCGCCGATGACTCTTGAATATTGAATCTTCAAAGGCGTGAGCCGTTCATACCAATTGACAATGATCGAGCCATGCCCAGCATCCTTGGGGATATTCCAGAATCCAGATCACCAGCACTGCGGTCTCCTCGCCACAAAGATGGATGTCGTGTGCGGGAGAACCCAACACAGCGCTGGTTCGTGCAATACCAAGCTCGGGAAGAGCGATCATCTGTATCTCGTTCACCATAGCCACGTCGAAGGATTTATCGAAGCTGGCAAAAAAAACTCGAGCTTGCCAGTGTGCGTAGCACCCTATGCATCTTTTCAATGTTCAGCAGACCGACGCGCATGATGAATTTGCGTTTCAATGCACACGCTTTGGGGAAGAGGTCGGCGAGATAAGAGAGGTCAGCGACGTGATGGAGGCAAGCAATCGTGTCGACTCTTCGAGGGTGGAATGTGGGATGCAGGTACGAGGATGCATGTTGTTTATCATGATCCTCACACTCTTCTTTGAAAACGTCTGCAACACTGTCTTCACAGACGAACACGGAGTCCCCGTATTCAAGCTTGAATAACCCTTCCATTTAGCCTAGGGTCCGTACGATGACCATCAGTCGACAAAAAACGCCGACGTCGAACAAGTCGGAGATGGACGACCCCATGGAAGTTGTGAAGTTGGCATCGATTGGGGTCGTCGACTCTCACGATCGGAGGGGCGAAACTGGGATTGAACTTAATTTCCTCCTTCATCGTGGAATCCGTGGAAGGCTTATTGACATGAGGTGGATCATGGCACTCACGCAGTCACATTTCGACGCACTCATGACTAAGGAAACGCACATTCACCGGGCCTGATGCAGATGGTCGTCGTTATCGATGGGACATGCACGTGTGCACCACAGGGTCGTCGTGGTAGGTGTACTAACCATTTCATTTCGCTCGGACCGTGTTACAATAATATCTAATCATCTCATTTGTAGTTTCGCAGCTTTCTTTTGATAACGGGTCACGATTCACGCGCACGAATCGAAATTGCACGTCACCACAGAGCGAATCTCGGGATTATAGGAAAACAAGTCCTCAGTGTGTACTGCAGTCTTGGCACGCGTTATTAAAATTTTCTTTCTCAAGAGTTCTTTTTTGCTGACGTAAACGAAATTCGAATCAACTTTGTATCCGACCAAGCTCTAAACTAACTCTGGCACTCATAGGCACTGTACGATTGTCGACACCGGCGGCAGAGACGTCGGAATTACTGTTTGACTCCACACAACTGATGGTCCCCCAACAGCCGTCTGGTTTATCCTCGGCAGTGAGGGGACAGGCGACCGAGGGAGGACTTCGACGAAACAAGGTCTCTCTTCGGGAACAAGCTGCCCTCCTCGTCCAGCCTCCAAAGAAGGTGGGGCCGTCTCCAACTGTCTGGCAAAGTATACGGACCATTCTATTCGTGTCTTGTAAGTCGTCCGCCGACGCAACGGGATCCTCTTCCTCACACTCTCCTTATCAGACTTGAATGTTCTTCTCATTTGTATCCCAATATCCGTATGCCTTTTGAATCCTCCCTCTTCTTTGCGCTAATGTCCGGTCGGTCAGTGGGCGCTGGATTTCGCGTTGCCCAACGAGCATGCGCTCATCTTCGTCTGTGGGTATTCGTTCTTCATTCTGCACTGGCCGCTATGAACTCACTTCAAACAGTCTCCTTTCTCGCCATCGTACCTCTTTCCAAGGTGATTTGTTGACTCGCAAGTTGCAACATGGTATTCATGAATCGCCAGCTTCTTGCATTTGCCACAGAGGACTTGTCGATACGAGTCG
>JBBPNB010000312.1:0-22935 GCA_038090635.1 Rubroboletus satanas
GGGGATGATCAGACTTCCGTGGTTTCGGGGGAAATCGACTCGCATACGTTCGTCGTGGAATAATAAGCAGCTCCCTCTGTGGAGTACGTGGAGTACGAAAGTGAACTCAACTGTTGGGCCAGCATGACGAACTTACGCATGATGAAATCATTGTACTCAGTATAATTTTGCTGTGTTTTGAGCATAACTTGGTGAGTGAAGACCGTTCCAGTTGTGTTACTCTGCCAAACGACAAGTTGCGTATTGTCGCTCGCAGAAGCCCACTCGGCGCTGATGTCAGTGTAGACACTAATTGTGTGTCCTGCGCCATCCGTAGGTATGGCCTGCACAGTAAGGTACGAAAACGGAGTGGATTGCTTCACGAGGTCCGAGGGCTGGTGTCAAGAACATGGTCATGGATATAAAAAGACAATGAGGAGTTGCAGGTATGTACCTCGACAGGGCTGATAAAACTGAGAATAACATCAACCGGTCCGGCGCTCAGGTGGAAGGTGGTGGAAGTGGCAGTGAACTAAAATAGCGATGAGAAACTTCAAGGACGAACAAATGTCTGCGTGCTACCTGCATGCTCTGTTGGGTCGCAAGTACTGGCGTGGTGCCGGAGACGACAGGGTCTCCGAGGATGGTATATGTCGTTCCGTCAACTCTAATGTAACCGGCCCATCCAAGATTCTAGAAGGGTCAGATGAAATCAAGCCATGGCATGTGCATGATCATACCCCGGTAGCCCAGAACTGTGGCCAAGCCTGGTTCACCGCCACTCCAGCGCCCTGTGGAAGCCATGCAGACAAGTAAGGTGTCCTCACTGCAAGAGGAATAGATGCAGGATTGAAAGGTGACGCAGTCCATGAAACCGCTAAAACTGCTGTAGTGAGTAGTGAAGCTACGGAGAGCACGGTGAACAGCGCCATTTCGGAAAAGTGAATTTGAGCAACGAGACTTCATTGAAGTTCACATTTATATTCCCTCGCGACCGAGTTCGTTTCTCCCAGACGAAGAACATGACGAGAAACTTGAGACTGAGCCTGGGGCAGTCCACATGTGACAACAAAGTCTTCGCCACTGCCACTTGCCTAAGCGACATCATATATCAATTATTATAGCTCGTTGAAGCACCGCACTTCAAAACAAATACCAGGCGAAGAGTCCTAATACCACAGTCACTGACGACAAGACAGGCTTTATCATACGCCGGAAAAAATGACAACATACCGGCCGATGCTGGGGAGGCCGAACGGATACAAACCTGGGAAGCGGCCCCGGGCGGGCCGCCACCCGAGTGACAGCGCAAAATGACGATGGTAACTAATTCAGCCTGCACAGATAGAATACCCATCACTAGTACTACGATCACAGGAGCACCGGCAACGTTGTTCATCTCGTTCCATCCCTCCCAAACAACGTGAGCACAGCGCCCGTTGGAACTTGAGGTGTCTTTAGCGACGATGGCACTGTATGATGCCAGGCCACTTCGCAACTACTAGGTCAGTTCCGAGAAACCTATTTTTACTCCATTTTTGCCAACGGGAGACTAGCATGACAGTGGTCAACTCGGTGAATGTTTATTCGTAAGTCTATGCGGCCGTACCACACTCGTCGACGAGTTCACTGGTTCAACTTTAGTTTGGCGCTGGCAGAACAGCCACACCAACTTTTAATTCTGCTGCATATACGGTAGTACACATCTTTGCAGCACGTTCATGGCAGTTTCATCGACCTCGTCTTCGATACCATATCATGACTAACGTCCCGCAGGACGTGTACGCGCGCAATCTTCTATCACACTGTGGATACCCTCTGTGGACTCCCGAACCGAACATCGAACTTCCAGAAATATATCGACTGGAGGGATTCAAGATCGGAGACGTTGGCATTGTTGTCCCAGAGGAGGGTAGTTTTGACGTATTCTTTAATATAACTCTACCCCGAGAACACCCCCTCCATGCAGCCGATGGCGTCCCCAACAACTTCACCCAGATTAAGCTAAGACGTGGAGATTGTAGGATCGTTACTGATTCCGAGAGTCCTGGTCGTGTCATTTCATCTTCTACTGTGGAATGTGCAGTCAGCTGTATTGATCCATATCACCTAGACGGTATAGCCCGCAGGTGTGCTATCATTCGCTATCATACGGCAACTTTCCTGATTCTATAAGCTCAGGCTGACTGATCATCAGTTCAGTCTACATCGAAATGAAGGCGCGATGCCCACACTCCCACAAGGTGCTGAGCGTCATAGGCTCGCAAAGGGATTACTGCTTTTAGATGTCGTCATCCAAAATGCAGTCGACTGGTACCGCTTTGCTCGAGAACAACTCTATCGAGACATTAGCAATGATGCCCTTTATCTGGTTACCGGATTTCACAAAGCACAATCATGGTCACTTGCATCATTTAAAAGCACTGGTGCATCTTCTGCCCACTGCAAGATTGTGCAGCCAAGGCAAGCAGGTCCCATGTTAGCGGACGACTCTACTTGGGAGACCGTTCATCCTTTGGAATGGCGTATCGGACCTCGACACTCGGTCGCAGTCCCAGCCAGAGTGTAATCATAACTGGGTTCAAAATTGCAATCAACGATGAACTACTGCACTTGAAACGAGTCACAGTCAAGGTCGATCATTCGAAACGCACATTGGCTACCACACTTGTCGGATTGGGCGCTAGTTTGGAAAATCTGGTATTAGGGACAACATGCGAGGAGACACACTCTCCCGAAGCAGCTTCTCGGGACGAGGAAGCCAATGAATCGACACTTAATCATGATTCGCCCAAAGACGATCATGAACATGTCAGAGTGGAGCGTGTGCCACAACCGTCGCAGGCATGATTACAATGTCCCGTATCCAAAGTTGCGAACACTGACGAAATTACAGCCCTTCCACCCTTCCGATATTATCAACCGCTACATGTTAGAAAAGGTTTGACTATCATTTTGGGTTGTTACATTCCTTATTTCTTTGTCCAGGAGCCATCTGCAAAGGTCACTGTGACACATGACAGTCAATGGATTGTCCTGCTAGAAAAGGTCCGTCCGTGTTTGTGTTAATTGTGTCCGCCTTTAATGTTGCTATGCAAGGGAATACTGAGTGAGCAAGACATCTTGCAAGAAGGATGTCTCGAGACAGTGGTGTCCCAGGAGTATACTATCACCACTAAAAATGGTAGCTATCATCACACGTTCCGCTCGTGTACCTTTGCTCATGCAAATTCTTAGGAGCTGTGTATCTGCAAAGCATTCAAGAGTGGGTAACTTATCCCCCCTTGTAAAGTCTGAGGGGTTGACTTGATTCAAGTGAGCCCACGGACATGGGCATGGCCACCACTACGGTGTTCGACGTGAGTTTCTTCATTATGGAGTCCGCACACATTCACATCTACTCACGTAGCTTTACGACACTGATCCACCCGTATCTCAGCAAATGTCCAGCCTGGTGAATCGCCAGGTTTCGCTGGGGTCTTCTCGTTGTAACCCTCTTTTGGCAGGACTCGAGAGCTCTACCCGGAGTAGCCCATGGACGGAAGAGGGATGAGACAATAGGGAAGGCACGGAATGCATTCCGCTGATGACTCGTCTGCTCATAATCCTACAGGATGCCAAATTGCCCCCAGATGAACCCGATCTCGAAGTTTTTGTTGTTGGCCAGGCAGGTGTTGGAAAGAGCACGCTCATCAACATGATCATGGCCGTTTCAGGTAATTCATCTGCTGCCGTCCAGGTATCGCATGATGCGCGTCCATGCACCAAACATACGACACGCCACACGACAGTGCTAAAAGGGGGTTTGCGGTGCCGGCTCTGGGACACGCAGGGCTTCGACGGGGCGACAGATGCCGACTATCCCACCATGGAAATAATGGCCAAGGTATCCATGTCGATTTGCAAACAGTCATCTCGGCGATTGCTCAAGTCGGGAGAAGCGATTCGGGGCAAAACCAAGCTCGCTGCACCTATCCTCGTGTGGTGCATCAACGCAAGCCAAATCGGTGATGGGAACTACTGGAGACTATTCCACAGAATGTATGTCAACTTTTGTGACCAAATGTGGTCGTACCGGTGATCGTGGTTACACAAATGGCCCATGACGCGACTGGTTGGGAGTTGGAGTACAGGAAGCGCCTCCGTCTATGGATAGGTCCTGATAACACCAACGTCCCCTTGCTGGGGGTATCGTCCCCAGTGTATAAGGAGGATTGTCAGGCTCTCGGGGATTTCATTGCTCGGCTTGCACCCCGACAAGATGTAGACAAGAACACTACGCCTCTAGCACACTATATCTCTTATTTGCACTTGTACCAACGGAGTTCTACGTACAGGACACACGAAATTCACCTACTAGGAGGCCAAGAACGTTGAACGTTGAAGGGTAGACTCGTGACTATTCTAGGACCAAGATCAGCTCTGCCATGTCACCACACTCCGAGTATACTATCGTGTCGGCGCAACTCGTCTCTGTGCCCTCGAAGGGACCAGGAATCGATATGTCATCCTCGTTGGCCACACGGTTATTAGAAAAAAAAGCACGCTCGTCAAGGTCCATTTCAAATGACTCACGAAGGCGCTGCCACTCATGCGGTGCATGGACGACCGCGAGATGGGCCATTCATACTCATTGACAGCAATTCCACAGAATCTTGTGTCGAGCTCTGTGACAGAGAGGCCATGCCAACGGTGGGTGGTGATGTAGATGACCCCCAGACGTAACGAACTGGGAGCTGGAATCCAGACATTACCTCCGGTTATTGGGTCTGGATGTAGACACCGATGTCCCCTTATCGAGGGTGAGGAAGGTACGAGAAAGAAAGAAACACCTTCCCTGGAGAACAAAACTGCGCTCACAGTCAACATTCACTTGTTTTGTACCGCGACTACTTAGGTTGTCGAAAACGGACCTCGTCGTCGTTCATCTATGCGCCTCGAACATTGCGGTGAAAAATCACTGTTTTAGAAATAAACTTGAGCAAAAAAGCCACCATGGAAGGATCGAGGGCTCTTGCGACACGGATACCCCCTTCCATGACCCAGCGTGATCTCCAAGACTCGGGCGGTTTTTTTTTTTGGTCGCCGAAGTCACGTCTAGTCCAGGCATCCAAAAACTCACCTGCAACATCATCTCGTGCCTTCACCGTTCAAACGTTCCAGACGACACTGTTGCGCTACCCGATCTGAGCAGAGCCTCACCTTTTTTTTTTTTTTTTTGTCATTTCCACAGAGTTCAAGACACTCAGGTAGTGGCGCTGGTGACGGCGGTTTCGACTTAAAGTTAAACTCCTGGTGACGCCACCCCATGTCTCCGTGTGCTGGCGACTTCATCGACCGCCGCTCTCTGCGGCATACATGTTTTTTTTTTTTTTTGCTTTTGCGAATACGCTATATCCGAGCCCGAAGCCCTGGATGTGGGAAGGGGGACACGTCATGGGTGTAAAATAACGCTTAGGCCCATCGGTCCCGAGCGTAACACTATCAGTGGACATCCGAATCCAATCGCGGAGGTTCAACACACGTACGTCCCTGAAACACGCTTTCCGCAGTGGGCTGCGGCACAATACAGTCATATATGTTGGCGTGCCACCCGTCCCGACGCTCGGACCGGAAAATCCACCCCCCTCCCCCGACCGCAACTTGACCCTGAGCAAGATCGGTGGCGTGTGGCGTCTGTCGATCTGGCGCATGGCACTGCGGGTAATGCGTATGTACTAGCCGTTGGCATGACATGACATGACATGACATGACACGACAAGCGCTTTCGACGTTTTCTTTCAAACGTGTTTTCGAAAATTTTCTGTGGCGTTTTTTTTTTTTTTTAGGCAAATGGCAAATGCCGGAGAAGACCCTACTAGGGGCAACGGCTACCGTTGTCCATTCTTATCAGATCGTTGGAGACCAAGGGCCGATTTACTTGGACATGATGTGAGCGACTCACAATTTGGAATGCAAGGAGCCAAAATCGCAGAACTGGGAGTTGGTGCATGACGAACGAATCTGAATAGCGCAAGGTATGCCTCTTGCACTTTGCCCCAGTCGCGGCGACTTGGACATGGGAAAATACGAGTACTTGGTTCTCGATGGAAAATGGGCATCATACAATGGACCCTCTGGTCCCGGTCATTTCTACACAACTAGCCACACGATAATGCCGTCATCGGTTCACTCAGTCCCAGGACTAATTTTCAGTCCCATGGTAACGGGGTCGTCCTCGGCCCCCACACCCACTAAGCAGAATTCAACGGGATCTCATCGTATGTACAACCAAACGGCATGCAACGGACATACTGTGAGACAGTTCGTGTGAATGCATTCAAGTGGAGTATCTAGGACATATGTGGATGCATTGGGGTCATGTACGGGATGCAGGATCTATCTATAGATGCTCAAGGTGCCGATACGAACACAAAGAGAAGCAGGTCCTCGGTGGAGAGTAGCGTTTTCAAAGAAATGACTGAACGACGAAATTCGACACGTCCGAAATTTTAAAAAAAGGGGAACATATGCAACGAAATAGAAATAGAAGAAAAAAAGAACAGAGAAAATAAAAGGAAATAATATACATACAGAATAATATACAACTTCATAGTCTATAATGTCTCTTTTTTCTTGTTACTTGCGGTCCGTTCGGTTCATAACACTGGCATCGAGGAAGACGATACCCTCGTCAAGAGATCCCGAAGAACAGTCTTGACAACGCACAACCACGTGCTCGCCCTGTCCACCTCGTCAAACGCGCCATCGGCATGTGCACTGATCTTTCGCAGAATCAACCGGCGCAGCACTCTCGTATCCTCGTCTTCCTCGTCTCGTAACGTCGTAGCCAACGAGATGACGGAAGACTGCGCAGAGGAGGAACGCGAAGAGCTCGCACTGTTGTTATCCGAAGGCGAAATATAGAATACAGCGGATGACGAGAGCCCAAAGGTATCCGCCTTGGTCCTATCGGGCCAAAAAGCAAATGGGTCGTCGACACATGGATACCGAGGACGGAGATTCTCCACCATGGCTTCCCGAACCTGAATGGGAGTTAAGTTGGCTGCGGATGACCCGAGTGACATTGTCCGCTCAACTCACCTTGACCGTCCGCTTGATGATTCGTTCGGCCCGAGAGATACAGTGGTTCGCGGTGGAGATCAGGTGGTCAATCTTGATAAATCAAGTACGAATTAGTGCCCGAATAGGTAATCACAAAGACAAAGGGTTACCCCATGCAAGCATTCATCGATGGCGGATAAGTCACGGCTCGCGGCAGATAAGACCACTTGAAGGGAATGGGTGCTGTTTCCAGAGGACGAAAGACCGGAAGCAGAAGAGGTGGACGAAGGTCGTGAACGGCGTGTAATACCTTGCGTGTCTGTAACAGTAATGGTCGGCCGCTCGGTGTCTTCCTTCACTTGCCTCCCAACTGCGCAGTGAGGATCGTCGAGCTCGTAGCAAAGTTGAGGCCGAAGCTGCTGTTTCCCCGTTACGATCTTCTTCTTCAACCACGCTTTGAGTTTCGAGCCACCACTTTTCTCAATTTTGGAATGGAACTTGTAGCCCTTCAATAGGGCCTTGAGCTTGCGATCCTTGAAAGTCGACTTTTCCTCGACCGAGGTCGCATACTCTCGCGAGAAGAGCTCCCGCTCTATCTCAATGAGATTCGCGAGGTGAGCCTTGTACGTCGACGAATCCGCGCTGAGAATGAAGCTGTCCAGCCATTCGGGCCATGGGACTATTCGAACGCCGGAAGGGGAAGTGGTTTCAAGAGTCTGAGAAACGGCTTCCGTGATAACGGCAGCGTCAACATATGTCTTCACTTTCTCATATTTCGGTAGGGATGCGTCCGATTCCACAGCCGTCGACTGCGAATCTTCAGAGCCTCGCGGGGAATGGCTATACGTCAATCGAGCAAATCGAGCGTGAATAGGATCTTGCGCGGTCAGTTTCTCCTCGGCCTCTTGTGAAACCTGATTCCACTGGCGGTCAACGGAATTGAGGATCTCGCGGGTGCTGCGTAATTCCTTGGCGGCATCGTCGATTTGGCCACGGAAATACGCCAAGACGTCGTCGCCCAATTGGGAGCTCTCCTGAACGACGGACGCAAATTTATTGAAATCTGCGCGGTCGCGGACGAATTGACCCTCGGCGGAAAGATACTGGAAATTGTCGAGAAGTTGTTCAGAAGTCGTAGTGATGTCAAAATCGGGCGGGAGGTGACTCGCGGGTCCCCGGGATTCGTGAGGCGAGGGAGGATGAATGGAAGAAACCCAATTCGTGAGTGACGTGATAGAAGAGAGGGACATGGAGGTGCTGGGGCGGATCGTACGGTCGGACAGGGACGACTGGGGTCGATTGAACTGTCCTTCAGTCATAAAAGCCACTCGGAAGTGTGGTTTCGCCACCTCCAATGCAGTAAGTCTATCGAAACCAACCATGAATGATCAGATACGTCGAGGAACGACGAGAGACGTACCCTCGCGAATTGCGTAGGTTCCGGTAAAGCCCCGTTGGGTCACAATCAAGAAAAGCATACAACACATCAATACATTCGCCGTGCTCGGCAGCTAGATGAATACAAGTCTCTTCGTTTCTGTCTCGGGCGGACAAGGGTGCATGGAGATCGCAGATGAGGTGTACAGCGAATCGGTATAGAAGTTGTGCCGAGTTTGACGCGTCAGTGACGCGTCCAAGTCGACCGAGGCAGTGAAGTGGTGTGTAGTGCTCCCAGGTAGTAAACAGACTGATGTCGGCGCCAGCGCGGTAGAGTGCGTCGATGATCTCGATGGACGGATTTGGTACAGAGACACAGTAATGGATAGCGCTCCATCCTTCAGGATCGGGTACATTTACAAGAACGGGGTAATTCTCCAAAGGGGATGGTTCGAGAGACTGTGGTGAAAACAACAAGGCGTAGATCGACGAAAGATCGGCGGTGAGTATAGCATTTACAACCGAGTCGGTGATGCGACAAAGAGATTCGGGGAGAAAGGCCATTGGAGGGGGCGAAAAGGGCGGAGGCGGAGCGGAGGTATACGGAGATAGCTGGGCGAGATCGATGCAGGAAGGCTCACATAGCGCTTCTTTGTTTCCGTTCTAACCCAGGTCAAGGTCAGGTCTGCCCGTACATGGAAAATCATTATCGAACAAGTACCTTGCATTCGCGCCAGCGATGGCAGCGTAACGCGTATTCACACGCCCAGAGAACACTCGAATGGGGCAGTGCGAATTGGATGGAAGAGCGATGATTTCGATCCCTCAGGTCAGGACGAGAACCGTGCGAGAGCTGACAAAGAGAGTCATGAGAACAAGTATGGATAAGGAAATCATATCACACACCAACTGTTGGACGACGTGCATTCTGCAGTCACGCGCGGCATCTAGTGCAGGGATTGAATGGGTGTTTGAAACATGAGCTCTAAGCGGACTTACACATCAATGGGGTTGCACTGTCGGTATCCATGCCGTCGACAGAGACGGCGCCGGAGCTACACTCGAGCAAGAGCTGTACGACCTCGGGCATGTCGAGCCAAGCGGCCATACCAAGGGGAGTCACGTCGTTGATAGAGTCCTGGGGGGCGTTGAGGGTGAAAAGGGAGATGTCAGGATGGGAGACTGCGATGCGAATGACGTTGAGGCGGTCCTGGGACATGAAGGACGCGTCGGACGCGTCGACGGTCTCCCATCTGTAGAGAGCGACGGGAGCGGTGAGCGGGAAGGCCGGTGGCGGCGGCAAAGATAGGGACATACCTGTCGGCGGTGAGTGCACACGTAAGAATAGTGCGGCCGGAAGTGTCGGAGGCGTTGATGTCGGCGCCAGCTTCGAGGGCGTCTTGGAGGGCGGAAGCGTTGCCTTCGGAGGCAGCCTGGAGGAGGGCGAAATTTTCAAAGGAGCGGTGTGGGCGACTCATTGCAGGTCGTCGGTGATTTCGTGAGGGGACGGGAAGGCGGGATGAAGGGGGAGGGATGTAAAGCGGGTAGATATAGCAAATCTAAGTCAGGGCAGGGTGGCGGGTGGGTGTGTCGAGACGGGGATAGTTAAGAGGAAGGGAGGAGCGAGTTCTGTCGAGATTTTCCATGCTGGCTGGACTTGTATACGTACTTGGATAATGCGGAGAATATGAGAACTCGGCCATTCACTCTCGTACAATCTTCGCCTCGAGGCCGCGCATAACATAAGAGAAAAAAAAAAACACAAGATCGACACACAAACAAGACACACACTCAGGCTCAGGACAATGGGTGGGTGTCGCACCATTCAATCAACCGCGACTAAACGATGCTCCGAGGACGAGGACGAGCACAGCTAAAAGCCTGTTTCACCACCGATCCTGACCGCACCACACCGTTCAGCCGTTCCTTCCTCTTCTGTCCTAGTACAACGCCACCCCTCTGGGAACCGTCCAGCATAAGGTTAATACCCAGGCGCAAGTACTCGTTCAGGACGCTTATGTCTGATGCCAGTCCAATATTAGAGATACGTATGCGGTATCGATACCAATATCGTAGCTTGAAACGGTGCGGGAAACGAAATGAGATGTACGAAATGATCGGGAGATAGTATGATATACATGGAATACATTAACATGCACCGATGCCTATGAAAATTTACTCGAAATGTAAATGAGGGGGGGGCCAACTCGAGACCTCAGCTGTCCGCGCCAGAACACTCGATCCTACTACTTCTAAATATAATGTGCGAACAGACACAGCAGGTTTACACAAATGCGTCTCGTGACAGCGCGCCCTGCGATAGAACACCGAGATACGTAAGTACACCCGCCAGCACCACAACGACCCACGAACCTTCACTTGTTCAAAGTTGGCAATAGCCTTGTCCAAGTCCCACGCATTATTCCGCAGGCAATCCACGGCAAACTGGACATTCAATCCTGTTCGCTGGCAAATCTGCACAATTAGACCGCGCTGAGGGTTCGCCTGCGCCGAGGGACAACCGCGAAGGGAGAAGGCATAGCGTAAGTCAAGCACCGCTGAAATGGGTCCAAGGACTAGACTACATACAAAAGTGGATAATGTATCCTGAAGCGCTTGACGTCCTGGCGCGACTGGTGCCGCTTGATGCGTCACTTGTGGAGATGGTAATGGGTCTCCCGCTTGCACTTTCATGGGTCCCGGCCGCCAAGCCTCGGGACTAGAGTACACTCGGATGCACCATTGGTCAGATAGTATCATCACATCCCACCCATTCAACTTTGCCCTGCAAAACACAGAATGAGAGACAACAATCAATGCATTGTCTTGAACATCATATCAAGCCCAAACGAACCGAGAACCAGGCGGAGCGGGTGCGAGTATAAACGCCCTGTCGAACGATCGGATGCCTTGAGAAGGTTCTAAGGGCGCAAGGTCAGATACACATGACATCACAATACCGCGATACTCGGCGCCGCGGACCAGGGTCGACCCGGAGATATCCGGGATGATACCCCACTTGGGGATGGTCGCAGGTCACGCGCGAAGTAACATACCTTCAATGAATTGACCGTGCAGCGAAACGAATAGCTTCGGGTCTTCGCCTTGCCCAACGGGCCAAGCATCAATGCAGAACTTCTCCGGAGAACCAGAGATCTCATGTCTAGTTTTCGGAAGAGCGGACATGGCACGAATAGCAGCTTCGCTTCCAAGATGCAGACTGTGGAATGCCTTGTCTGAGCCACTGCCACCTCCCAGCCGGTTCAGGTTCCTTGAACCACTATCCAGCCAGACTGACCAGTCCAGCTTCCGTTGATTCGGTAACTGGGAGTGCAATCCTTGTATCCGAGCTCGAGTAGGAATAGTAGTATTGACAGAAAATGAAAACGTCGCCGATGGATGGTATGCATCCAAGAGCGCAGCCCGTTGATCATCAAATAATGGGAAAAACCTGTGGGAACCATGCCCAAAATCAAAACCAGTTTGAACAAAATAGAAGCGGGGTTGCTCACCGTACAAGGAAGTTACTGATGATACTATCTTCAACCCCCGTAACGAATGAGGGTTTCATTTCGTAGGGAAACGAAGTAGCAGTTGGGCGCTTCTCAATCACTGGGATCGATGAAGGCCCAGGTGCGTCGAATCCAATTGTTGCGATTGCTTCCTGGTCCAACATGACCAAAGAGGGAAACCGACGAGCCATGTCGCTGATGATGCGCTGAGGAAAGGACCATTTATTTTTGTAACTTCCACGCAACTTACCTTTTGTATTTGTCTCCTCTTCCATGTTTGAGTTCAAGTTCCCTCAGTGGATTGCCAATCAAGATCAGCTCCCGAAGGTGTTCCAGTTTGCCCCTTCTGCCAGAAAGGTAGTCAACATCTCGCCAGACCTTGAGATCATTGTTTTGCAATGAGAGATTGGCGAGCTTTGGCAGGTAGTGTGCAAGAGTTGAGAGTATTTGACCAGAAGCTATCTTGTTGTTGGCCAAGGAGACCGTTTGAACCTGACAATCATCAGTCAACACACCAAACAAAACCGTAAGTAAAACTCACAGGCGGCTTGAGGTTTGAAGCGAGCTTGAAAATGACAGAAGCTTCCCTCGCCGTCGATCCAGGTGCACCGGGCGGCAAAAGCCCGTGTTTCACAAGTTCCGGGTCGTCCAGCATGGACTGCCAAGCAACAAAGACACATCTTCAGCTTCCCGGCGTTCAGCATGACAACACGCCTGTGCCACTCACCTCGAGATTCAGAAACTGTACGTCTGGATTCCACCTTCTGTTGACGAAATGTCTCCATACGTCAATCATCTTCACTCCCACTGTTGGCGATCTGCCACCACCCGTCACTGAGGTCGTTGTGACCGCATTCCTGCGAAGCCGTCCCACCGTCGGGTTCCTCGCGCTTGAAGCGCCACGGATCGAGATACCCTCCATGGGCCCACCGGCTGGCTGTGTCCGCGCGGCGAGCATGAATACGAACCGACGTCCATAGCAGAAGCGAGTTCACGGGGGCGGCGGTGGGAGCGAACGGATAATAAAGGTGAGCGCGGTGTTTTCAGATGAAAAAAGGGGGGGACGGAGGTTACGGGAGTACGATTGAAGGAAGAGGTGAGAGTGTATGATACGGCGATGGAATGGGAGCGAAACCATCGATGCGAGTAGATAAGTTTATACACAACAATGATAAAGCAGCCGGCAAACGGAATGATGTGACGTTATGCAATGAGATGATGAATATGCGGAGCGAAACATCGAAAGAGTAAGGTCTTGTATTTACCATGGAAGCCTTGGATGGACCCGCCTGGTGGTCTTTGAAGGCATCAATCGGACGAGGGCGGTGAGAACGAATCTTGGAGATGCCTTTGCGCCCGCCGGGTCTGTCTGCAGAGACATCCTTCATGCGTTCGTCTTTGTCAATGAGTCCAGCACTCCTGAGAGCGTTTGCGGCCAGTGTGCGGCCACCCGGGGCGGTTGTCGGGTTCGAGAACATGGCTGCGGATGCAATGCTGGTCTGAAAGGTGGGAAGTTGTGGGTGTTGGTGATGGTTGTAGTCGTGGTGATGGTACGAAGACAAGAAGAATGTGGTCTGAGCGTTCTGGTGAAGTATGAGTTTGAATGAATCAGGTAGTGGTCACGAGAAAAAGCGGCTGTGTCAGCGGCGTAGTGGAGACATTGCCATTGTTTGGTCCACAGGCTGGTGCCAAACAGACTCGCATTTAATGTCACGACAAAAACACAAAATAATGTAATTCGAGAGCAGTGTTACAGTCCACCTCTAACAGAGATTAAAACAGCTTCCAGTGTCTATAATACCACAGACGACTTCAAAACAAGTAGCAAGCTGCGCGACAAACCTAACTCTCCCTCCGTCCATTAGGTTGATACATGTACTGGTGGGTCGTGACACCATGCCCATGTGAAGGAGGCTTCGATCCAGATCCAGCCGGCGGATTTGGTCGCCGATAATATGCATTTGTACTCCCAGATCTCTCTTGCAGTTGTTGTGGAGTGGTGGCGGAGATGACGGGTGAGGTTGCTGCCGCAACGGTGGGCATGGGATACGGGAAATTGCGCGGCGTAGGGGCTTGTTGCTGAGTCTGGGCATGGCGGGTGGCGGGGGACGGTTGTGTAGAGGTGGCAGGTGTCGAAGGAGCTGGCGAAACGGATGGTTGTGCAGAACTCGGCGGTGCAGTCTGCGACGGTGGCGCAGGCGGGTGCGTATTCTGCTGCATGGGTGCTGCGGACTGTGGTGGTGGGGCCGAGGTAAGTGTGGGTGTCGGCGGTATCGGATTCTCGGTGACTGGCGTTGGTGCGCTAGGCGGTGGGCGGTCGGTAGACGTTTGACTCTCTGTGTCACGCCGACGCTTTGTCCCCCTCGAAGAGGACTCTTTGAGACCAAGCGAAGTCGCTTTGATGAGTATTTGGTGCCTGATAAAAAGCCCTCAGCCAATGCATGGAATTGGACGTGAACCAGTACCTTGTCCGAGAGTTACCCCATTTTTCACACAATGCATCCCAGGCTATCTCTCCACTGGCATTTCGATGTTCCTCGGCCAGTTTTTTCAACTTTTCGGTTTCTTCATCAGACCAAGCGCCTTGGTTTCCGGCGCTTCCTGGTATTGGGCCCGCAGACCCATTCGAGCCTGTAGAAGCGCTGGGCCCAGCTTGCGGTGCCGGGACAGAAGGGTAAAATCCACTAAACCCACTATAGCCATAATATGGAGCAGTTGGGTATGCGGGTCCATTATACATACCCGGAACAAATTGTTGTGGTGCCGGGTGTTGATGTCCCATGGAGACAACAAACGATTGTGGATTCGATATTACAGAGGCCGCTGACTGCGTGGCCGGTGGAAGTTTTCCATTCGTTGAAGGCGGTGGAGTTGGCTGCAGTGGTGGTTGGGGAGGTTGAGGTGCCAGAGGGGTATACCCCGGGATGAATGGGTATGGTACAGGAGGAGGGTGCGCGGTTAGTCGAGCAGGTGAAGCAAGCTACACGAAAACACATCATTGGAGGTGCACACCAACATAGTTAAGAAGAAGTTACGAGAGTATCGCAGATTCGCTTGGCCTCGCCAAGCATAGTCAAGGGGTCGACTTTGACACCTGGTCCCATCTGATAACACTGGGCGATCACCAGTGAAGGTGTAGCTTTCTGCACGCAAATGGAGTATCAGCACCAACCCATGCGCGGGGTCACCCCCGAGTTGAACTCACGATGAGCTCTTCGGCGGCACCATAAAACTCAGCACACAAATTTAGAACACGCCATTGAAACTCATAATATTGTTGGTTGTGCGGATGCACTTCCCCCGGTGCTGGGGGAGCAGAATATTGGTAAAATCCATGTGTGGTGGTAGGGTGTTTCGCAGCTGCGGTACTCGCGGCTGAAGCATCTCTTTCGGCACCGGATCCGCGAATACGCCTGTTTTTTGAGCCACGAGGACGACCGGGACGTCGTTTACGCTCGACATCTTCAGATGTTGGCGGGCCCGATGGTTGGGGCGGAATGGAGGGTGATGGCTCGGCGCGCTGCTTCCCCGCTCCACTCGCGTTGGGTGTGTGTTGAGTAGTACGATTTGATCTGCGGGGTTGTTGAAGGGGTCGCGATGAAGAGTTGTTTACCCATGTACAGATAAACGGGAATTTAGGACACGCACTCGTCGCCATCATCGTCTTCCCTTTCTAGTTGCTCCTCCATGGCGCCCTCGTCTTCCCCTTCCTCTTCTTCTTCATATTGGGACTGGACTATCGGCGGATGAAGTGCATGTGAGAGCGGTTGATAATGCTGAGGAATGTCCATGAGGGGCACGGAGCTGAGTGACCGCGACGGTCTAATCAAATCTGTTCAGGAGTTAGATATTTAGGATTTCGCTGGGTGTAACCGAATTTTTCGGGGTGGGTGTTTGTGTTTTTGTTGGGGTCTACTCAGGTCACATTGCCTCGTCGGAAAATAAATATTGACCCTCCGAAAGTGTTTATGTAATTTTATTTGATGGTCCCCGTCCTCCTCCATTCTTGAGACCTGCGAAAAAACAAAGCCGAGCTGAAATACCACGCTCAAATTAGGACCCTCGATTTTCCGTTTTACTAGGCTGCCGTCCTCCCAAACGCCAGACTGTGGTAGAGTCGTCAAGCGATAACATTACATCTGGTCTCTGCTGACATAACCCCCTTCTTTTTCGCTTAAAGTAGTCATGTGTGTCTTGGAAACGGCGAGATAACTCGCAGGGTTGATTTGTGCGGCCATGAGCTCACTCGACGACGAGCAGCTAGCTGCGCCGTCCAAGCATTCCAGCATTATTGGATCTCCCAGGAATGGGGATGACCCCGATAAGCCCACCGTCACTAAGCCCGTTGAGTCTGAAAGGACAGATGTGGCATTCATAACATCCCGTAGGGAGCTTTGGGCTTTCTATTTCTACTACGTCGTGCGTTCTCCTTGAAACTTCATAGCCGCGCGATTTCTCCCCAGTTTACACGACTCCAGGGAAATAACGGTTTATCTGGCTTCAACTTTGGTCCCTCTCAATTCCAGAACTTGCTCTATCTTGCTGGTTATGATCCGGCGTACCCTCCGTATTCTGCACCGTGTGACAGCGGCACAGGTTGCGTACTTCCATATCTTGGACAGATCAGGGATAGTTCGTATCACATTGTGAATGCCAGAAGCTCACCCCTGACCGTTCCGCAGTTAACTCTATCGTTCTCCTCACGAACGGTATCAGTTTCGCCATTCAAGCAGTCTTGCTTCTCGTCATCGGAGCTTGGGCCGACTATGGTCAATGGAGGTGATTTCATGTATTCCACCGTGAGAGTAAATGTCTGACGCGGTCCGAGACCTAACATCGCCATCATATTTACGCTAGTCGCGGTTGCAGTCTCCTTTGCATGGCTTGGCGTCGAAGACCCCTCCAAGTGGCAAGCAGGCGTTGTTCTCTATATTTTGGGTTGTGAGTTTGCTCTTCATGCCACAACATTGGTGCTTTTATGGTCAACCGCTCACTCTCCGACCACTAGTGATAACGTACCAGGTATGCATCCTCGACTATCCATTCGTCCTTGTATCTGATGTCGAAGCAGGGTGCCCTTACATTTTGGACAGCAGCGTTCCCAGGTTTAACCCGTCATCTTCCTGAAGTCCAGGAGTCAGCCAAAGAGGTCCAAAACGGATCAAAGAGGTAAGCCCTGCAAGAATGTGATATCTGTCTTATCCTCTTTCCCAGTGCGGACGAACATGCTGCTTTTGAGTCTCTATCCAGAAACAGAGTGTCAAATATTTCATTCACCATCTCTTCCGTTGGTGAAGTGATTATCCTCGTTATCATGGTAGGTATCATTGAAGGGATGAAAGCCGAGGAGAGTACAGAAAGCAACACGAAAGCATTTAGTATACTTATAGCATTCTCAGGCGCAGTTTGGTGTAAGTATTCATCATTCCTTTCAACACATGGGGCTGATGGTACCATTAGTGATTTGTGCTTTACCTTGGTTCTTCCTCGAAAGGCGTCGACCTGGGTTGTCACTACCTCCTGGAAGTTCCCTTTTGACAATCGGGTTCCAGCAGACATACGTGGCTATCAAGGAATGTATGAGACTCAAACAGACTTTTCTATATCTTATTTTCTACTTTCTTATGTATGTCTTCTCTTTTGGTCAGGGAGTGTCTTTTGATTGATGTGCATATCCTCCCAGGGGAGATGTCCTGAATACCACTGTGTATGTTTCAAGTAATGCAGAGGTAAAGTATATTGGCTTATGTATCTTTTACAGCACTGTTATTAGCACTCTGCAAAACAGGTATGTAGTAATGAATTCACTATTCTATTGCTTCTAAAAACAGGTAGTGTTGTCACATACTCCACTCTCCAACTAACATTGCTTTTGGTTGTTGGTATTGTGACTCAGGGACTTGGAATCTAGTGAGTTTGCTTGTACTTTCAAATACAGCAAATTCAAGATCTTGTATTTTCAGTGGATTCTGGTTAGTTCAGAAAAAGTACAAGATACCAACTAAGCAGGTAAGTCAGACACCAACTGGTTTACAAATTTGATATAAAGTTCTTTAGATGCTTGCTTTCAATGTCTTTTGGATATTGGTTTGTCAAAACAGCTATTTATTATGTGGGGTCCTCTGATTATGAGTAGGTTCTCACTGTGTGGGGCCTTATTGGAGTGCATACCGATAAATTTGGATTCAAGCATGTTTGGGAGATATGGTGAGAAACCATTAAATATATGCTTGAAGAGATCATTTGATGGTTGTATGCAGGTTATACCAGGTATTTTATGGTCTTATGGTTTGCCCATGGTATGCATACAGCCAGACCATGATCAGTGAAGTCTCTCCTCTTCCTCAAATGTATGTCTGGGCACATCAAAGCTTGTTCTGTTTTATGCAAGTGACATTATGTTTCAGATTCCTCTTCTTTGCACTATTCTCAGTGGTATGTTATCTTGAATATCCATAGGTTCTATGTGATGTGCTTACTTTGAACACATAGGTTGGAAAAACATCTGCATTCATTGGCCCACTTGTGTCATCTGCCATCATCACAGCATCAGGAAACAATGATAACATGCCATTTGCTTTTCTGTTTGGCTTGTAAGTTTCATTCCACAAGTTCTCTCCAGGTTATACAATGATTTTGATGGCCTGAACAGAGGCACATTCAGCACAATTTTCTTGTACATGGTGGATGTCAAGAAGAGTAGGACTGAGTGCAAGGAGTTTGTAGAAGCAGAGGCAAGTCAGAATGCATTTGGAAGGTGATTGTTGTAGATTGCAGGAAGATACTGATACTTGAGGCAGTTCTTGCTACCTCTGATATCAAATTATGATTAGTTATTCTGAAATTGTCTTTGTGTATGTGCTCAACCTCATGCTCACCCAGGCAGTTCCTCACAAGTCCTACTTCTTACACATCTCCATTTTCCAATCCAGGCATCAGCCAATGCTGCATTTTTTTTATTGCCAATAATCACAACACCACCCTCACAAGCCAGAAGCAAGTGTCATTCAGGTTTCCCAGATCATGGGTGTGTATTCCCCTTCACAACACGATGCCCAATTGCATCTACAAGTGGAGGGTACCAAAAATAATGATCAGTCTATGTGATCTTGTCTCATGTCATGCGCAAGGACTCCATTCCAAAATCCCCTCCGCTCCCCCGATCGAGATCGTTGAAAGGATCTCTCATACTCCCTGTCTTTCCACGCCAAAGCTGAGTGTATAGTGCCTTGATTTTTTGTAGTTCTACATCTACGGTCGCTGTCTTGGCCGCGAGGGACACGAAGGTAGCATGTTGAGTTTGCAAGGTGGAAGATATCACTGAGGAACGCAGTGGAGAGGCGGTCGGGGGGTGTCAGTGAGTGAAAGTATACGAAACGGTCGGGATTACCTTGTGGGGTAGCTTGGACTTGTACGGCGGTGGAGGATAACTTGCGTTCGATTTGCTTCGGATACATGTTCAGCGAGGCACCAAGGAAATTGAATTGCACAGAAAAAAAAAGCTCACTTCGATCGTGTTCTTGTACCATTGCAACCGCTCTTGCATCTGTTTCGTCACGCGCGTAAAGAATCTATACGAGCGTCATCAGGGACTCCCGTCGTCGCTCGTTACCCTTGGAGCAGGAAAAAAAAAAGCGCACTCGAGTGGAAACAATGCATGATTTTTGAGGTAAATCCCGTGTTGTTGAGGAATTTTGAACCCGTCGACGATGCGGGTCGCGACGATCGTATCTTGAACAGCTTGGTCCGTTTTCTCTTTGAGATCCTTTGTGAAGAGGGCATCGGATTGGATGGTCGCGGCGACGCTCAGCAATTCCTAGAGGGGGCGTGCAACCATAAGGGTTTGTCCGCGGGGGTAGCAACAAGGTATGATCCCCACCTTGTGCACCTCACGAATGAGATCTTGGCCTTTGGTAGGTTCTTGACCGAGTTTTCGTTGCTTGAGGTCGTTGCTTATTTGCACGCGACCTTGAATGTGCGCACTTGGTAAAAAGGTCAAGGGGCGTATGTGTTGTCGCGCCATGGACGATCACTTACTCTAAACTTTCAAATTTCCTTTTAATCTCCTCTGGTAGGTCGTTGAATTTCGTGACTTTTGAAAACAGAACTGGGCCAGTGGGTTGAGCGGGTGAAATGCTGACGAGAACGACAGACCGTCAGTTTTTGTTTTTACCGCGATTTCGAAATTGCGGACCTCATGGTACTAGGGGAATGTGTCAGTGACCAAGCCGGTGGGGATATACGCATCACTCACGATGGCTGTCTTTGGGCACCGAACATGCCAGTTGCGCTAGCGCCGAAAGCGGTTGCAGGCGTAGTCGTGCTCCCAAACAAACCGGTTCCCGTCATAGGTTGGGTCTGGGTGGTGGAACCGAAAAGACCCGTCGTTTGTGTCGCGGTAGTACTTGGCTGAGCTGCACTACCAAACAAAGACGTTCCAAGGTGCCCTTGGGGTTGTTGCGTCATCCCTGGAGGTTGACCGAACAGAGAAGTGGAAGGCTGCTGTTGTTGCATTCCAGTCGTGGGTTGTCCAAACAAGGACGTGGTGGACGGTTGCATCCCAGTTGGCTGCGTCATGCCGCCGAACAAGGGCGTGCTTTGGGGTTGTTGTTGAGTTCCCCCGGCAGGTTGGCCGAACGGCGAAGTGGACGACTGCTGTTGCGCTCCAGTCGCGGGTTGTCCGAATAAAGGAGTTGTACTCTGCTGAGTCCCAGTCGCGGGCTGGCCGAACAACGATGTGGTGGACTTTTGCTGTTGCTGAGCGGCACCCGCGGGCTGTCCAAACAGCGACGTGCCTGGCGTTTGCTGGGTGCCACTTGCGGCGGGTTGGCCAAAGAGCGAAGTAGCAGACGGCTGCTGTTGAGTGCCAGTAGCAGGTTGGCCGAACAAGGGCGTCGTAGGCTGTTGCTGCTGCTGAGCGCCAGTTGTGGATTGACCGCCAAACAAAGACGTGGTAGGCTGGGGCTGGGGCTGGGGCTGTTGTTGAGTTCCAGTTGCCGGTTGACCAAAGAGCGACGTGGTCGTCGTAGGTTGCTGCTGCTGAGTCCCGGTTGTGGACTGACCAAACAGAGACGTAGACGGTTGCTGCTGTTGCTGAGTCCCAGTCGCAGGCTGACCGAAAAGCGAAGGGCCAGTCGTAGACTGGCCAAACAGAGTGGTAGATGGTTGCTGCTGCGTCCCAGCTGCAGGCTGACCAAACAAAGAAGTGGTGGGCTGCTGCTGCTGCGTACCACTCGCAGGTTGCCCAAAGATTGGCGGCGTTGGTTGTTGCTGCTGAGTGGCACCGGTACCAGAAGGTTGCACGAGTATCGACGTCCCAGTCGTTTGCTGGGTGCCACTCGCGGGTTGGCCGAAGAGCGGCGTCGAAGTCGAAGCCGAAGTCTGTTGTTGTTGGGTACCGCCGGCAGGCTGTCCGAACAGCGATGTAGCTGGCTGCTGTTGTGTCGTCTGGGGTTGTGTCGAGGGTGTCGTACCCGCAGCTGGCTGGGTACTACCAAAGATTGACCCTGAATCGGGCTTGGTCTGACCGAACAACGGCGTTGTCGTTGACGATCCAAATCTACACATAGATCAGCACAAGCAATGCAACACACGACCGCGAAACGCACCCGCCGAACGACATTTTTGCACTGGTCAACTTGGAAGAGTTGGCTTTGATCACATATGAATCGAACACGTGATGTGTCCATCCTAAACGGGATAAATAACCCCTGTAGTATCCGCTCTGTCCACACGGCCGCTACATACAAACGCGCTCGTCCATTTCCGGCTCGAAGGGGCCCGCAGCTTTGCAGTGATGGATTCTGAGCTACCTGGCTATTCCGAGGCCCTTGGACCTTCGCTTGCCGCGGCGGGGTCGCGTAGCGACACTGTTCAGGCTGGCTCACAGCACACCATATCACTCCAAGATGGAAAGGGTTTCAAATGGCTGACACTCGCAGTGAGCAGCCGCGCATCAGTGTCTACTTCTCTCCCCATCTTCTACGAGGGTGACATCATCTCCGGCCAAGTCGACTTGGACATGCTCAAATCCGAGTCTATCAAAAGCATCTCGGTCAAGGTTTGTGTTGTCCATTACATGCCTCGCACATTTCCTTGGCTTGTTTCCCGATCTGAGCGCGTTAGATCACAGCAGGGACGACCCTCGTCGGCCAAGATGAACAGCTGTTCCTCAATAAAGAGATCGATCTATGGACACCCTCCATGTCCTTGCCCGACGGCTCGAAAGTGCCCAAGCTCGCCAAGGGACAATATTCCTGGCCGTTCTCCCTCACGCTCCCCGCAGAGGTCGAAGTGCAAGACCAAAAGACGAAGAAAAAGTTCCCTCTCCCCACCTCGTTCTCCGAGAGAGCAAGCACGGGATATGTCGATTATAAGCTTATCGTGACGGTCAAACGCGGGATGCTCAGAGTCGATAAAAAGTATCCTTGATATTTCATTTCTCTCGTTTTCGTCTTCTGAGAAACCTACAGTTTGATGACTACTTTTGCCTATGTTCCCGTGACGCGACCAGAGCTACCATCTCCCATGCTTCAGAAAGCGTACAAGGACGGCCTCCGTCTCGTTGGACCCGAAGGTACCGTGTTTGCGATGACTAGTTTTATCTACCTCAATCTCCATACAGGTGATCCCGATGGTTGGCATATCCTCCCTCCCTTGACTATCCAAGGAACATTGTTTGGTTCACACACTGCCGAAGTGACGCTCAATGTAAGTGATCACCTCCTTTGGCTAATCAAGCAAGGCCAATCTTGCATTCACAGTTAGCCCTGGCGAAACCTGTAAGAACATTCCCATATTTCAAATATATCACATACGATCTGAGCTGACTGCTTTGTGAGTTGACTTATGGTCGGGGGACTGTCATACCGCTCTGGCTAACCCTCACGGGAAATGACGAACAAGCCCTCGACCTCCTTTCAGTCCCCAGGGAGATCAAACTTCTCCTAGTCCGTTCCTTGGCCACAGGTTCCGATGCCACCAGCGACACCAACCATCGAACAGACAACTGTTTCTTCGCGCA
>JBBPNB010000313.1:0-22920 GCA_038090635.1 Rubroboletus satanas
CGGGGAAGACGAAAAGATTTATGGTTACCAGGATCTTGAGATTGACGTATGAACGTTGCGTCGTATCTTCTCCAAAAACGTGGTTAACATGGGCATAGTTCCGTTTCGCATCCGGATCATTGGCGCAATTTTTGTCAGTTCGTTATGCAGGAAAGCTCCCCGCATCGTCAACAGTGGATGACGTAGAGGGTGCCCTTAGCTCGTTCATTCCTCCGGGTACGTACTTCCCCCTGACAATGTGCGATCAGAATGTACACAAAGCTATGCAGGATATGAAACGGAAGAAGAAGCATTTCTTGCCCTTGTCGAGAAAGATGCCACATCCTTTCACCCTATCGGAAAATGCATCCATTCATATACGCGTCCTGCATCAAGTGCATCCTCAGGGGAGAGCCATGTAGAGTATGAGGTATACCATGTAAGGTCCAGCCGTGCATGATTCTACTTAGGTGACTGAATGTTATAGGCTACCTTCGAAGACTCCGGTTTCAGGGAATATCACAGGAGGATGCAGATATTTATACTGCTATATATCGAGGCCGGTTCGTATCTTGACGAAGAGGAGAATGGCTGGGAATTCGTAGTGCTGTTAGTGACCCTTCGTTTTCTCAACATCCCGGACGTTCATGACCATACATGCAGGTTCGAAAAGCGGAAGCGGAGGGACGGAACTGCGACGTATCATTTCGTGGGTTATTCATCACTGTACAACTTCTACTGTTTCCCGGAAAAGGTGCGGCTACGATTGAGGTGAGTCAATATTGATGCTCTCGTCTCACCTCGCTCACTCAATTCAATTCATCCACGAACAGCCAATTTGTCATCCTTCCGCCATACCAGAGGCAAGGTCATGGATGTGAGTGACTGTCCAAGCAAGGTACTTTCGTACGCCAACGCCCTCCGTAGCCGAGCTCTACAACGCGATCTACAATTTCGTTCTGTCACGCCCCGACGTATCCGAATTGACTGTGGAAGACCCAGCGGAGGCCTTTGAGGATTTGAGGGATCGTAACGACCTTCGTATACTTCTTGCGAACGAACAATTCATGAATGAAGGCTTTGGGGCTCAAAGTGCGACAGCTTCCCACGGAGGTGGTCGCGTCCGAAAAGCAAGGTCTCGTTTACGGTCTGCACCACAAAGTGCCTCTGGGGGTATGAAGAACCGAGGGAAGATGGGACCACCTGTGGACAGAACATGGACAGAAGGGTGGCGCAAAGACCTCAAGATCGCGGGCGTAAGAACGTTCCTCGCTCCTTCATGGATCTCTGACCAACCCTGCCTGTAGCGACAATTCCATCGGCTCGTGGAGATGCTCATGATGTTACACCTTGACTCCACGGATGTGCAGAGTGCGAGGGCGTTCCGACTGCAAGTCAAAGAACGGCTTTACCGCTTTAACTTTGTGAGTGGACAAACCGGCCCACGTAGTGCGTGACATGCTCAGTTGCTGATTAATCCCTAGGAAATCCTAGCTCAAATGGAAAAGGAGGAACGACTACAGAAATTAGAAGAGACTTTCCAAAGTGTCCAAGAAGACTATAAAAGGCTATTAAGTATGGTCCGATGAGGATCAATGGAACAACCTTGCGATGCTCGACCTATGTGTGCGTGTAGTTCCACGTCTGTTTGAGGGAAAACAGGGATTATCTAAGTAATAATACAATAAATACAACATGGAAAGCACAGTGACGGTAGTAGATACACAAGATCTAATACGTCACAACCCAAAATGCTCGATCACACCCCGGAGAACGTGCAAGATCATGAAAAGTGAAAGATTCCAGCCGTGTTGCCAAAACCAGCCACACCTAACGAGTGGAACACCTGGAATGCTACAACGCGCGTGAAGGGTAAATGGGGATAGTCTTGATTGGCTGGGCAGACTATTTCCGACAAAGGGGTTGATGAAGATGGAAGGCGACAGTCGTCGGATAGAGAGGACATCGCAGAGCCTCGCAGGATGGAGGTGGTAGGTTCGTAGGACCAGCACTCCCATCGATCCAGGGCTGACGAGTTCAGCCCTGGGGAACGCATCGTCGAGGTTGGACAAGAAGTAGAAGCAGTTGGTTTGTTCCCGCCTTGCGAACGAGATATGCGTCGTATACCCACAACCCTGCCTCCCACGATATCCCATCCACCTCGTTCGCAGGTCGCTCCACCAGCTTTGACCACTGTGACATCTGTCCGAGTTGACGATCGGTCAAGCGGACCAAGGGTATAGCCTACCTCACACTCATCTACTGGAGCGAGTGTTTCACATGGACGGCGCAACAATTCTTTTTCGGATGTCCTCCGAGACAGTATTCCGTGTCCAGAAACAGGAAATGAAGAGGTATCCGAATCGGACGAAGTGCTCGCGGATGAAAGTCTCCTAGGAAATGGGGATGAGGAAGCGGCACTACTGCTTCGCGAGCGCCGCCCTGAGCTGAGAATGGTACCCGCTTGAGGGATACTTCCTGGACAAGAGCAATGTCTCGACTGAGAGGGGAAATAAACTCGATAAAAACTGATAACATGGCCAATGGAAAGGGCAACCACCAAACTATCAATTGGAAGTTCCCCGCAAAGGCGACAGGACCCCAGGCGGATAGGCAAAAGTCGTAATTGATCCACCGTCCCATGCGGTTCGTCCACGACCAACAGGCATTCGGAGGAAGCGGTGTCCCATAATGAGACCACACCAGCGTCTGAAGCTACACCGATGATGGTCTGTTCATTGTCCGCTAATTTGACTCGGCAGGCATAGACCTTTGCAACGTGGTCAATCGGGTTACCGGCAAGTAGATTATACCGAATGTGCGGGGTTTCTGGAGTCTCGCCGAGTTCTGCGACTTCTACTGAACCGTCGTCGAGGGAGAAAGCGACAAGTAGACAGCCCGTTGGTCGCACTGATATGATATTGGCTCGAACCACAGCTGACGACGAAATGGGTTTGATGGGATATGAGGAGGGATGAGGAACAAATTTCCATTGCATGACGGTCCCATTTCCGTAGCATACAAGAATGGGAGGGGGCTCGCGTGGTTGTGAATTTGGCCCAGCTTTCTGTTTGACGGCGACCGAAGATGGACGAGAAAAGTGGATCTCTGTCACTCCTGAAATGTTGCCCGGAGGTACCAATGGTTTGCAGGGTACGACATCGTTCCCGGAAACAACGCAAACATTAACAGCTCCCGAAGCAGTCCCGAACGCGAGGAAACCACCACTGTCGTCTAGCGCGAGCGCAGAAATCGTTTCCATGGCAGACGGATTGTACGATCTGATGGCTACTGGCTCTGGGTCCTTGGTGTGCCAAAAGCTCACTTCGTTCTGTAGACCCACTGCCGCGACAGCTTGTCCATTTTTGCTTGCTGCCAACAGTTCCACATCTGTAGCAAACCCACGTGGCAACGTCGAGAAAGAAATGTGGTCGCCCAAAGCAGTTTCAGTTTGGCCTGATACTGCCTTTCCATCATCTCGGTTGCGCTGGGCTTCCAAGAGCTCGGCATCCTTCAGGAGGTAGAGCAATAGCGCGTAAAGGGGAAGGATCGTCAATGCCATGGGAATCAGGAAAATTTTCAAAAGCCAGAACATGATATCCAATGTTGACGTTGAAGACCGAAGGCTTTGTTGAACGCTCTGACTGACTGTGCCAGCTGGTTGGAAAGCGACAATAGTGGGTACCTCTATTCGTAAATGCACTAGAGGATGGTCTTCAGGATTGAGAACCTTCCATAACCGCCAAGATGGATCTTGAGTTTGATTGAGTGGCTGCTTGGTAAACATGGGGAAGGGGGTAGAAAAAGCAACGCCAAGGTCGGCATTATCATACACACTTGGGCGGGTGAGTACATAGAGCGTAGCGGTGGTTGCCAGGAGCTAGTATGAGATGAGAGTTCATGTCTGAGAATATCCAAGGCGAAGAAGGCTCACGAGCAAAAGACTGATATTTTTGTTAGCACGGCTCTTGAGTATGACTTTAAGCTGATAGGTAAGACGCTGTTGCCAGGAAGCAGGTGTTGGAGGAGAAGTTTCCCGTTGTGCGCCAGCCACGACTGGGGTCAAGCTCGGATTTTGTCTTATAAGTTGGTTCAACTTTACGTAAAATGTCAGGGAACCAAACAACCATGAACGTGAGCGGGATTACTTGCCTCTAATCGCTGGATATCAATTGAAAGTACAGCCAAGAAAAATGTATGTGCTAGGAACCAATGAGCCACGAGTACCACTACCGCGAATGTGCAGAACTGGCTGATGGCGCCAGTAGAACATCGCGCGATGGTTCCTAGCACGGAATTGTAACCTACGACCTTGAGAGTGTTGGATAGTCCGGCGCGACTTAAGCCTTCTGCTATCCTCTCTTTAACAGGAAGGGTGACAGACGTCCTCGTGACCGCATCGACCTGCGGCAGGGGAAGATGAGCCAGAAGACTGCAACGGCAACCTGCTTCCATACCAGATTGAACATATTCTCCGCTCCGACAAAGATGATAACGATAGGTAGCAGACTCCTAGCATTTTACAATGAGAACACAGCACGCGTCGAGAAACACTTTAAACGTACCAGGGGACCATGGTAACTTTGAAGCGCATTAATGAACAGACACTGAGGCTAGTAATGGTGCTAGCAGCAATCTCGAAGAGGGCTGTGAAAGTCAAGCCGACTCTAGTATGGACTCCATTCATGCGCTTCATGGACCTCCTGACATACGCAAAAAAGACTCCGTATGCAAGATAGACGAACGAAGAAATGGACGAGAAACCTTGCTTCTTGGAGAGTCCGTGATCATACTAACAGACATCAAGGCGTGTCATTCACAAGGAAGGAAGCCAAACTGACCTCGAGGGCGATGAGGGTCGGCTCGATTGTCTCAGTAAAGGCATCATTGCCTTGAGTGAGGTTTTGTAAAATATCGAGCCAAGTATCATGACTAGCTTTGTCCAAGCAGTCAGATTCAGAAAAAACGAATGTGTGTACGAGAAATGTTGCTGAGTCGATGTTCGCCGCGCTGCGCTCGAGAGTCCGTCCTGCGAGAACCATCTGAGGTGTGATAGGAATTCCAGCCACGGCAACACCGTCACAGTTTTTGAGAGTGCTCGGGATGTTTATGTCTGATCGAAGACGTGCTTCATCGTGATTCCAAAACGCAGTAGGACTGAATACAACACAGTCGTTTGAACCTGCTTCAAGACAGGGCACCCCCTGAGACCTGACACGCTCTAATATTCGTTGTTCAAGTTGCAAGGCAGACACTAGCGTTTGGCTGGTCAAAGCACCAGCGTCGTCAACGGTGTTGCTATGTACCAAGATACGTTCCACTCGAAGGGTGCGGTCGGAGCCGCAGCGTGCACGGATCAGCTCATCATCACGTGTCTGAATGTTAGGTTGACCCTGCCAAAAATTCTGGAGGTCTCGAAGGGCGTCGCTGCCGAAAGCGACGTAGTCGGCAAGAAATGAGTCGACGACATTTGACGTGGACGCAAGACGTGAATACGATGGTGTAGAGGAGTAAATGGCCAGAGCAGGATATGACAGAGATGTGATGACCACCGCGGACACGAGAATAAGACGAATCTGGTGAGTTGCACAATGTCTGTAGCTGTGTGAGGGAATCTGGCAAGCATGCAGTGAGCTGGGACGTACATTCCGAAAGACCGCAAAGACGTGTCTGCCAATGTCCGTATTCGTTGACAGACGATGGCGGTGGACGAGAATAAGCCTGCAGTTTGTCGTGCCATGCGCAAATAAGATATTCAACGGCTGTTCAAGCCGCTGAGAGCATAGTACGGTCACAAGCTTACATGCCAGCTCCTTAATGAAGTGTGCTCCGTGCATCACGTGATGCAATTTAACCGACTGACTAGAATTAGTCTTTTCTGCCGCCCTGTCCTGCTGTCTATTGCACCCCGGTACAAAATCCAAATCCGTAGCATAGAGAGCAAATAAAATATATCAGATCATGCGGTATATCATTGTCCCCCCTAGCTTCGTGCTTTCAATTCGACCTTCAACTACCCTCCCCGAAGTCCCACGTCACTGTTATCTCCGCGAAGCTTGCGAAAGTTGTACCAAACCGTGGAATCGCGTACGGTAGCTATCAGCATAAAGGAGGATGACAAGCCCGCTGACAAAGTCCCTGAGCAACCGAAACCACGTCAGAATTGATTCCAGCAAGGAATAGAAAATCCGAACCAGCTTCGCACTAAAGAGCGGATCGGGTAGTCAAGAACTTTCGGAATGGATGTCTGAATGAGAGATGGCCATCTGTCAGTAACGATTGCCTTTGGGTTCGTCAGGGCGCGAAGACCCTCGGGACCACCTGTCCTAGACAGTTAGAAATGCTACGCCGACCATACAGTTTGCACCGACTCACCGAAGCGCCCATAACCACTCCCTTTCGTGCCCCCGAATGGAAGATCCTGGCTGTAAAGCAAAATTCATCTAAATACCAATTGGAAATGACGGCTCGTTGACGTACTTCAACTGTGCATAATCGTCAAACACACTGATCGATAATCAGTAATTGAAACTCACGTAGAACACTCCGAAATCATTGATGGAGACCATTCCACATTCCAACTCTCGAGCAACTTCCAAGCACAGGTCTTGATGGGGTCCGAAAACACTGGCTCCAAGACCATACTTGGTACCATTAGCGATCTCGATTGCTTCTTCGATATCATCATAGCGGATAAGCAAGGCAATTGGCGCAAACACTAATTCGATTGTTAGCGTAGGAATACGCTCTAGCAATGAGCTCACGTTCTGTCTGCGCAATCTTTGACTTGGGGTCGACATCACCGAGTACCGTTGCCGTGAAGTACGCATTGCCAGCTGAAGAAGGATGGAGATACTTCTTCCCACCAACGCCCATTTGACCACCTGCTTCATGAGCTTCGAAAATGAGGTTTTCGAGTACGTCGAAGCGCTCATTCGTAATCATGCATCCGCAATCGACCGTATTGATGAACCCTTCCCTCGATGGTGCTAAAACGGAGCCAACGCGCAACTTTTTGGCTCGCTCCGTCAAGATTTCGTAGAGGTCGTCATACTGCTTAGAGTGTACGATCAGGCGCTCAATACCGATGCAGTTCTGACCAGCGTTTTGGCTGACGAAAATCAAAAGGGTGATTAACAGGGCACGAGCGATCGAACTCACAAAATACCACGCATCCAGACACTTGCGTACTTCTGGATGTCTGTGTCAGGGAGAATGATAGCCGGATCTTTGCCACCCAGTTCGAGCGTTACAGGAGTAAGGTGTTCCGTTGCAGCCACGGCTACCTAAAGTCCCATGAGCAATTTATTAAAGGCAGGTCCAAGTCTCAGTACCTTGCGTCCAATCTCTTCCGAACCGATGAACGTGATATGTTTTATCAGAGGTGACTTGGTCAGTATCTCTGCTTTATCAGGCCAGCAACAAACCGTCTAGAAATACACTCAGAAACGCCTGACGAACTGGAGACATTCACCAACCTGAACGATATCAGCATCGTGATCACAGGCTTCAAGTGCCTTTTGTATTGCCCCGACGAACCAGTCGGTGGACCATACGACGTGTTCCGAACACTTCAGCACAATAGCATTACCAGCAAAGATGGACGCAATGATTGGTGACCAAGCATTGTGGAGTGCTGCGGGCTTGTATAAGAAACACACTACCTAGTATGCGAATCCACTCACGGTAGTTCCAAGACACGATGGCACAAACCACACCCTTGGGCTCATAAATGACTTGGGATTTCTTGTAACTCAGCATCAGGTTTGAATATCTCGTCTCAGTCCGTAATGCGCGCTCTCCATGGTTAATCAGCCACTCCAGTTTCGAGCATGTCGTCAGAATTTCGCCGAGAGCAGCATCCACCACTAGAGCAAACTGGTTCATTCCTTCACCCCTGCTTGGAGCGTGCTGGGCTTACAAGTCTTTCCAGTATCACGGCACGCGACTCTGGCACAAGCTTCCTGGTTTTCGACGAGCCACCTGAGAAGACTCCGCATCACTCTGCGCCGCTGAGCAAAGGTGGTTTCTGCCCATGAAACTTGTGCGTATTTCGCTCGCTGTATCTTCGCCTGGATTTCACGCTCGTTGTCCGCTATGACTGTCTTGATATGTAACGAGTTCGCGGGGTCGTAACATGTGATATAATCTCTACCACCCATAAAGTGATGAGGGAGAAGGTCAGGTTCAGTGAGATGCGACTTGAGGTTTGCGTTATGGATCCTCAGAGATTCCCATTGAGGGTCTGCAGCCTGATAGGACATCAGCCATGTGACACAGAACGAGAGTAGACCACATACTTCGGGGACATTGTGTCTGAAAGGCACGGCACTGTTGTGTGCCTTCTGGTAACGATCGAAGACTAACCAGATACCGAAGGCCGAGAACACTGTCAGGAGGTACAGGACTTCAAGTACGCTAGCCTTTGGATCGTTTTCGAGCCATAAGTTGAGGGTGTGGAGCGGATGGAAAATGGCATAGAGAAACGAGGGCATCGCTGCTGCTCGCGCACTTGACACGGCTGGGTTGCTGGTGGAATCAAGTAGCTGAGGGACAACTTGAGCTTGAACTGAACGCGACAAGCGACAAAAATTCCATCGTAACGCGATCACGTGACTATTTAGGTTTACCTCATCTCATGTCGAGGAGTCGAGGACTCAAGTACTCAAGCTCAAGCTTCACTCCGTGAAATTGGATACAAACAAAACTTTCGTACATTCACACCCATAGTGATTAATAGAGATAGACCATATTATTGACGTGAGAGGGAAGGATACCGCGACGTTGGTTAAGGACTATGGGAAGGATTTAGTTTGTTCCTTATCACCTTAACAGCACAACCTCAACCTACAACAACTTTAGGAGGGGTCCTTCTACTCTCTGTGATGCCCCAAATGGGTCTCCCTGATATGACGGGCAAAGTTTTTGCGTTGAACCCGTTTGCCACACCCCTGCCACAAACAGTAGAACCTTTCAGTTCCACTCATCTCCCGGATACCATGAGTATCCTTGAAATGTGTCGGGACACTGGGGCACGAAACCCCAGCACCACAAATCTTGGAGGTACCCTCACTAATCCATTTACAAGGCGTCGTTGCCATGCATGAGTGGCCATTCTGTGTTGTAGGTGGAGATATATCTGCTTTGGTCACTTGCACGTTCGCAAGGATTTCCATCTGTCACGCAAGATCAATAGATGCGGTAACAGGGCATGGAAGTATCTCCTTACACCGTTGACCTCGTCACCGGGATCCCCGTCTTCCTTAATGACATCGTTCGCCTGTGAAGGGTTTCAGAACCCGGATACACAGAAACAGTATCTTAGAGACGTACTGGAAGAGCTGGTACGCCAGCCGGGGTATGGTTGAAAGTCACGAGCGCCAGGTCAAGCGCGTAGCACAATTCGCTTGTGTATGGAATATCCATGAGTTGAGAATAGGAATAGTCGATGTACTCGATTTATTTTATATTTCGAAGTAGAAGGGCCCTCCAAAGCTCCATGCATGGCTGTTGGACGGTGGAAGGGGGAGGATGGAGTGATATCCAAACATGGAGGTAGGGCTGGAGGGCGGCCTCATTTGTTCAACTCCAATGACATGAGAATGACCTCGTTATCATTCTTGATGAACGCTGCTAAAAGAAAGTCAAGTTACCGACATTTTCTCCAATGAAATTGTAACCGCACTACCTTATACTGTATGCTTTGTAGTGTGTTCGACTCAGATTGAGAGGATGCTAGACTTGACATTGTGTCGCACCGCCAGTTTTGATCGTAAGTATATGGTTTGCGTGGCATCACTCCGAGAGAGAGCCAGCATGTCAATGGAGGTCGGGTCGAGACAAACATCGGATGACGGGGAAAATACTTCGCCGTCTTCGGCTGGGCACCAAAGCACTCCAGGGAAATGGAGGTGAGAGGTAACCAATGTGCAACGAACGTGTCAACAGACACCTGCAGGGGGGAACGCGTTTCGGTACTAATTTCTGCTTTAGGGGAAAGGTTAGTGGGAAATTTGGAGGCGGGCCAAATCTTATGGAGTCCTCAACCTTGCTTCATGGAGGGATTCATTACGAGGCGGAGACTTACGACATGGCGAATTATTCATTTTGACATTTGCCGGCTGACCAATACGATTGTCCAGAAGTTTAGATCTTAACATCAAACATGTACGGCTCTCCACTCACAGGCCAGCAACGATGATGAGGCGCTCGTTTATCCTACCAAGTTTTCAAGTCTTCAACGGTCCGATGCGAATGCGGCGTCTTGAAGCAGAACAGTGGATCCCGAGCCATTGGAAGGTAGCCATTTACTCGTAAATTTGGCTGGGCCAAAGCCACGGTGGCTTTCAACAGAATGGGGAAAACGAGAAAGTAGCGGGATCCTGTCAAATCGTTTCCGATCGGCAATGGACGTCGAAATCGTCCACTAGTTCCAGAGCCAGACAAAACGCTGTAATTCATGCATGCGCGAAATGTGGGGGGAAAGTCCCATGGAAAACCTAACAGTTGTATGTCTCTTTACCATTAGACAGTAGCCCCACATCGAAGACCCATTATGCATGAACCAGAGCATAGTTGCCCTCGGGGGATCAGGGCCATCGTGAAGATCGAAACTGCGTCCTGTCCGTCCACGAGCCTCGAAAACCACGCGGACAAGACGTCCAGCCAACTTGAACGCGAGGGGCTCTCCAGAGTTTTTCCGCCGGATAAATATGCGATGGCGACGCAAGGCGGGGACTGAGCCGGCGGATCTGGTGAGTTCACTTTTTCGCCTGTCCACCAATGGAACCCGAGGCTGCAGATATCGCCGGATTGAAAGCTGGAATATTTCCCCCAGACCCGAGAGTTTGGTCGCTTCATCGATTACATCCACGTGCTTCTACATCGTAGATCTGATCGTCAGTGATCGCCAGCCCTCATTCAAACGCGACAAGTTCACGTGCATCACTCACTTCCAGGAGTTTGGACTGGAATCTGTGGGCAAGACGGTCCTATACGGCCAGCCAGCCAGAGCTCCAGTGGCACTTCAGTAGATTCGCAGTAGAAGGATGTTGCCTATCGAGTACCAGGTATGCTAGCATCGTGACTCGCCAACTGTTGTAAAGGGCATTCACTTTGGAGCAGACACCCCATCCATCCATTTGAACTCGGTCCATTCTCCACGAGACCTCGAGCGAATCGCTAGATGTCAGCTTTTGGCTGCGCGTGACTAGAAGAAGGGGACTGATGCTGCTGTCTGCGATTAATGCTTACGAATGAGGTTGGCCGCCTTGAAGGGTGGTAATTGCCATATGCCTGCCCAGGCAGAAGCATTCCTGTACCCAAACCTTGAAGGTGACCCAGATTTGGTTGCCCGCGGAACCGACATTTTTGTTGGTATTGTCCTTGAAGCTTCGAATTCTCTTGCGCCGCTCCGTATCGTTGTAGAACATGAAATTGAAATTGACTAGGTTCTCGTCATTCATCTGTTCCGAATGTTGGACCCGAAACAAGTCGCTGTGCTGGCATGGTTCAACAAGGCGATTGGAGGTCCGAGGGGCTGATGGCGGTCGCAGTCAAGAGGGGCACTGAGGCAAGTAAAGTCACGCCGAATAGTAACTTCAGTGTCGCCGAAATTAATTCTTTAGTCATGTCTTCTCAGTGTCACATCAGTGGCCACAGTGAAGTCCAAGCTGAACAGTCCCCCCACTGGCAAGCAATCATTTTTACTATGAATTGCTATGAAAATAATTATTGTACACAAATCAACCCTCCTTCTCAGCTCTTTAGGATGCTTGCAAGCATATTGGGCTCCTTGCTAATACAATATTAATGGTCCAATCCTTATGTTGTATATGCAGAACCAACTTAGTCATCATGATGCTTTGTGACAAAGTGTGATGCCTAAGTGTGTGACAATGTAGTGTATCATACAGAAGAGCTGTATCCTGTAGTATATGAATCATTCTATAAGGTACTGTATCTATTTAAAGTTGTTTGAGCTGGGTTGTGAAGCTCTTCACATCACAGCATACTCTGGAATTTTAAGAGCTGATCAGATAAATCAAGGAAGGTTTGAGGGTCACTAATAACTATATTGCACACAGCTGAGTGCAAGCTGTTGACAGAGAGCAATGAGATCTTGAGACCTCTTTATTCAATGAACCTGCCCACTACCAGATATCCAGGTGGCTAAGATTAGATTATTATTAGTTATGTAGTCATGCATTACATATCTCTGCTTGAATACATCATATCTGCTGGTATACCATATACTCTCATAGGGGTACACCCTAGTGTACTTTCTCCTCTCCCACTTGGTACTCAAGTTTTACCCGTGTTATGGCTTAAGCAGCTCGGGCCGATGGCTAGACTTGAGCAAGCGTAGAGCGAAAGTGTTGTATTGTAGAAGGCTAGATAAAGGATGCCAGCCGAAGGTCAACGCGCAGTCATAAACGAAGAAAGATAAATTCACATGGACCGGTACTACTATACCATCAGCTGGTCACCAGACCACTCCAGGGCAAGGTGTCGACAAAATCATCAAAAATGGCCAGCAGACATCTCCATTGCTGCCAGAATGGCAGTGGTAGGGGACCGGGTGACATTTGGAAAGCCATAAGTTGACAAACCGCTCCAGGGCAAGGGAAAGAAGAGTTAACAGAATCATTAAGAACGGCCATTGCTGCCAGGAGAGCAGCGGTAGGGAGCCGAGCGGCGTCAAAAGAGCCATTTGACAGACCGCTCCAGGGCAAGGAAGGAAAGAGTTGATCATCAAGAACGTGCCAGAAGATACATCCGTTGTTGCCAGGAGGAGGCCGAGATACACGGAAAGCCATTCGGGAAACCAGTTTTCGACTTCTCGCCGGAGTGCTTCAGTCAGCAAACGTGACCGTAAAGTTTGGAGGGCCGGGGTACCTTGAACCTAACCTTGCATGCTTGGCTGCCATGGAGGTCGGGTTGTACAACGCGGGAAGGTTGGAATCGCCATCAGTTACCAAGTCAGTGCGTCGCATCTAATATGACTATTTTTGGCGTCTCTGATGCCAACTGCCACTTCAATGTTCGCAGGCTAGTATCAGGAATGAGTCTCTCACATGCACAATTGATCTTGCTATATGTCCAGCGGTGTAACCGTAAACGGCTTTTAAAAGCAGAACAACCGTCGGAAGATAGCCATTTTTTTCGCAGCTATGGCTAGCCCGAAGCCACTGGAACTGGGGAAAAGAAAAACCAAGATTCTGTCAGATTGTTTTCTGGTCGGAAATGGACTATCGCCGACCAGTTCCAGAGTCAGAGGGAGCGCTGTAATCCATGCATGCGTGAAATGCGGGGGAAAAGTTGCATCGAAGACCTAACAAATTGTACGTCTCATCACCGTTCGATGGTAGGCCCAGATCAGAGACTGATCATACATGAACCAGGGGACGGATGCTCTCGAGAAATGGTGACATCGTGAAAATCGAAACTGCGTCCTGCCCGTCAATCAGCTTCGAAACGCGGACCAGACGTGCAGCCAGCTTGAACGCGAGGAGCTCTCCAGAGTATCCCCACTAGATAAATATCCAAATGGCTGCACAAGGCGGGGTCTGAGCTGGCGGATCTGGTCGGTTCACTTTTTCGCCTGTCCACTAATGAAACCCGAGGCTGCAGTGTATCGCTAAATTGAAAACTGGAATATTTCCCTCGGATCTGAGAGTTTGGTCGCTTCATCGTCTACAGTCCACGTGTCTCTACATCGTAGGTCTGGTCGTCAGTGATCGCCAGCGCCCATTCAAATGCGACAAACTCACGTGCATCGCTCACTTCACGACGTTCTGAGTAGAATCGATGGACAGGACTGTCGTAAACGGACGTCAACGCCAACCTCAGCAGCACTTCAGTACACCCGCAGGAGGATATCGTTGATCGAGTACCAGGTATGCTAGCATCGTGCCAGCTGTTGTAAAGGGCGTTCACTTTGGAACAGACACCTCATCCACCCATTTGAACTCGGTCCATTCTCCACAAGACCTCGAGCGAAATCGCTGGATGTCGGATGTTAGCTGGGCGTGACTTGAAGATGGGGGCTGATGCTGCTGTCTGCGATTAATGCTTACCAATGAAGTTAGCTACCTTGAAAGGTGGTAGTCGTATGGCTTCTGGACACTGGCGAAGCGTTCATGTACCCAGAGAAGGTGACCCAGAACTGTTGACCCGCGGATACGACGTTTTCATTAGTATCATCCTTGAAGCTTCTTGACACGTTCTCGTCATTCTTCGTCTGTTCTGATCATTGAACCCGAAAACAAGTCGCCCTGCTGGCATAGTTCGAGGTGATTGGAAGGACTGGTTGCGATTGCTCGAGACTGGGTTGCCCATCGACCTGAAAATGCACGCCGTGTTTCGTAGCCAAGAGCGGAAGAGCCCAAGGACTTGACTCGGGAGGTCAAATGCGCCGGGTATCCCGGCTTGAGGATGTCCCGTACACAGGGCTCGCGGCGAGGTACCGAACTTCGGGCGTGTCTCTCTGCGTCAAAGACGCGAAAAGCCCGACGGTGCTCAAACTTGAGTTTGAGCTGAGTGCAGAGTCGGGCTTGAATCGGACGCGTCCCCTGATTCCTTGACATTACCGCGGTGACGGACAGAAAGTTGGCTTTGACTAACTATTAGCTACAGTTCTGGGGTGGATCTCCATCTTTAATGCACTGCTGATCAACTAACCACACTGTCCAGTGGAGACTAGGAAAGTGTGTAAATTCTCCAAGAAACTCCTTCTGAGCCCCTTGGTTCAACATACATTAGTGAGATCGCAGAGCATGGTGTACGTGATGCAGTTACGCGAACGGGTATAGCGGACAACGGAAGAAGAGGAGACGGGAAAAGATGCAATGGCTTGGTGAGGGAATTGTCCGGGAGGGGAATGTGAGGGAAAGAGATATAATGATTTAAGAGCGAGAATCGCAATTTGGCGAAAGGAAGTAGAATGTCTGGTCAAAGGGCAATGTGTTAGGCCGCCCTGGTGCACGACACTAGCGTGCACGCACAGGAAGACACATTGTGTACATGTACGTTCAACTAACCAAATATGCGGGGGTGCAATGAAAACGAAGGGAAGTCATAGTGCCTCTTTGACACTATTACCAGTGACAGAGTCTTTTTTCCGTTTACCGCTTGCGAGGTGAGCGCTAAGTCTCTTGAAGGAAGAAAGACTCGATGACTTGGTCTTGTCGTGGGTCTCTGCTTTCTTGGGGGAAGACTCACTGGACTCTGCAACAACAGTGACAGGGACGTCAGAGACTGCATCGTGAAGCGGTGTTGAATCCACGCCAGATAATGAGCCACCACCAACTAGCCGAATGGTGGTGTCTGCAGGAACGTCCTCTCCTGGGGGTGACGATGATGTACTCGGTTCTGCGACATCGATCGCTGGTTGAGACACTAGTTCTGGCTCAGGCTCGATGGATGAAGATGAACTGAGAACAGCTTCCAAAGGAGCGGCGGCGGCAAGCAAGTCGGTGTCCTCCTCGCCTATTGGAGATGGATCGACAGGGGAGATGTCGTTAGGGAACACTGCCTCGGGTGGCGTTACCTTTCGCAGTGCTGGTTTGCTGGCAATGACGTCATCGTTGACCGGTCGTCGCACACTGCGACCAGCCTCGAGATCGACGTCAACGGAGGAGCGATTCGAATCTGGCGGGGAGGGGAGCGGGACAACGTCGTTTACACTCGGTAAGTTGACAGGTTGAGGGGCCGGTGGTTTGGTGACCGATATGACGGGAACATCACGAGTATCGGCGTTGGTCACATCAGCGAGTGCAGATGGCTCTTCACTGAGTTGCTTCCCAAAGACTGGTATGGGCACCACTGTTGCTGACTCGTCAAGGTTCAGGACACCTAAACCATGGCTGTCGGGGGCCTGGGATTTTTAGCAAAGTTAGCCAAGAGAATGCGGTTTGTGCAAGTCTGATCACTACCTTGCCCTTTTCCGTAGGTGACGAGATGTCTTGCAAAAACCCTGCCTCGTACCATTTTTTGACGCTCTTGTCCGCCCATGCTTCCATTGGATTCCACCCCTTGTATGCTCCGGACATCTGTAAGCCACCCGGACCTCCCTCGCCCCCACCATCTCCTTGCCCCCGCCCGTTCCCATCATAGAAGTAGGCCTCGTACCCGAGTTCATCTTCACTTCCTTCGCTTTCGCTACTCCCATGTCCAAGTTCATAACCCTCCCCACTCTCCAATTCGTCCGCAAAATTCGCCAACCATCTTGCCCAACCTCCGGGACCGTCGCCGCGCCAAAGGACAACTTTAGTGTCAAAGTCCCTACCAAAGACAATCACCTGCCCAGCGCTTCCGCCTTCCCCAGGATTGAGATCCACGCCGATGTAGTTGCCAGCTTTATCGACCACAAGGGGTATCCAGCCTCTTTGCGAATAGTCCTTGCGTATCCAGCCGTCTGGTATCGACTGCATGAGGTCACGAAGACGGGGATTAGCACCAGTCGCCGGGTCATCGTCGACCTCTCTCCAGAACCTCCACTCCTCTAAGACGTCTTCGAGAGGCAGGAGCGATAGCCCAAAGAAGAGACCTTCAGAGCATCCTGCAGAAGACTCGGCCTCCTGACCGTCGACGACCGAATATGATTCTCGAACCGCTTGTGGGAGCGCGAAACCAAATTGCATCTCTATTTGTGCCAAATCTTGAGGAAGAATCCCATAGCTGAGAGTATCCCCTAGTTCTGGGTATTCACGAGCAAGCCAGACTTTTATCCGATTCCATGTACTGGCTAATGGTGGGTATGGCGGTGGTGGCGTTATAGCATCGGTGTAAGGTATATTGTGTAGAGGAAGCAAAGAAGCTGGCCGCGACCGCGAGCTGGTAGTGTGTGGACGCGCTCAGACAAGGACGAAAAAGAAGTGGAGTCGGATCACTCACGATGTCTGCACATAACCGTATGCACTCATGGGAGACTGTGGTGGGTAGGTATATGCTGGGCTGAGGGGCTCCAAGGACTGTATGGTCTCTGGGCTAAATGCGTCGGGGTGTGAAGGCAATGCAGGAGAAGTAGTTGGGAGGGAGAAGGCTTCGTGTGTGCTTGACATTGCTTGACCTCTTCGCAGAGACTGCTTGGTGCCACCAGCGAAGAAGTTGACCAGCCAGTTCATTGTTGTCGGCGGCAAAGAAGGAACCTTGAATGCACAGTGGGAGAATGATGCGAAGTGGATACTTTGTCAACCTGGTCAAAGCAGCACTCGACAGTTGCTGGACTTGGCAAGTTAACTGAGTTGTCGTGAGCTTCGAGTGTATGGTAGTAGTCCTGTTGCTAGGTCCAGATCTCCTCCTCGAGCCCTCGTCAATTTTCATGCTCCACCGACAACGGCATCATCCGCAGTAGGTTACTACAGCGAAGTGCGAAACAGCCTTGAACAATACGGAATACTATTTAATGCCTCCGACTGTCACCCATAATACACTAGTAATACACGCTCGCAGAAACACCAGCGATGCACTATCGCCACGACAACCCTAGCCTCCTAGATCTGCATCTGCTTCAGGTTTTTAGAAATGATAAAGTCGCAGCTCGTCTTGGCCCTGATTTCATCAACGGTCACGTATGGCGCAAATTCCATGAGATGAAGTTCCCCATTATGTCTGTCCACGTCGAAAACCGCGAGATCCGTGATAATTTGGCTGACAGCACGAGTACCCGTAAGGGGAAGTGTGCATTCTTTCAGGATCTTGGGGCTGCCGTCCTTCGCGCAGTGTTCCATGGCCACGATGACCTTTGTCTTGTCTGGGTTCGATACGAGGTCCATGGCACCACCAATACCTTGCATGTCTTGAGCACCCGTGGCGATTAGCGTTCTAGGAGGCGCGACTCACCTTTCACGAGCTTGCCTGGGACCATGAAATTTGCAATGTCACCACACCCAGAAACTTGCATAGCCTGCTGGAACATCAGAATAAACTTTCTCAAGAAAGACCCGGATGCATACACCAAGTATGGTAACATCAATGTGGCCGCCGCGAATCATGCCGAAAGAGTCAGCGGAATCTGTCGAGTTCGTCGGTCAGGCCAAAGTGCTCGGTAACCGCAAAGATTCTTGGTTACCAAAGATCGATGCACCAGGCAACAATGTTACAGTTTCCTTCCCGGCGTTGGTAATGTCTCTATAAAATTCCGGGTAGGTCAACGGGTGCTTGTCAGAAATGAATACAGGCACTGAAGTACTGACGGATCAGCCTTGTCCTCCGATGGGAATGGGCCCATTCCCAGGATACCATTCTCGCTCTGTAACCAGATCTTGACGCCATGACGGAGGTATTCAGTGACCAGAGTGGGAATCCCAACACCGAGGTTGACGTGGAAGCCATCCCCTATTTCTTGCGCAGCACGTCGTGCTATTCTGCGACGAGTGCTCTGCTCGACCTTGGGGTCTTTTCTGCCATCCGCGGACGGTGGAGGAGCAGTGGCCAGGATTTCGAATTGCTTGGGCTCTGTGCATTTGACAATTCTGTCGACGAAGATAGCTGGGCAGTGAACCGCGTTCGGCGGCAGACTGCCGATGGGCACAATCTCTTCTGCCTGTGTGAAAGATGAGCCAAACGACCAATACATAATTCATTTCTTTATTTACCTCTACGATAGTGAGCTTCGCGTTCCTTGCCATAACGTTGTTATAATTATTCGCAACATATCTGAAACGAAACCGTCAAACCGGCAGCCGGAGAAGCACGCAAATCCCAAACATACCTGAATACCAGGTTCCCAGCCTCATCCGCCTTCCATGCGTGCACAAAGGCAACGTCACCCGCGATCGCTGGTTCCATCACGTATCGTTTCCCATCAAACACCCTAAACTCCTTCCTATTTCCGGAAATCTTAACACCCTCTTTAAATCCGCCTGTATTGAAGCGGATGGGTATTCCACCAGTCTCAACAGTTGTGGAAGCTCCGGTGGGGGTGAAGAACGCGGGTATGCCTGCACCATGCGCTCTCATGCGCTCTGCGAGAGTGCCTTGAGGTACGAGTTCCAGCGACATGTTGCCATCTAGGTACATTTGTTCGAGGTATTTGTTGCTAATCAGAGTCAAGATATGTGTTATTCGGATAAAGGACAGAGGGGAAGGGACTGACCCTCCGAGGTACGAAATGACTAGTTTCTCCAGTTGCCCTGATTTGAGCATCTTGACTGGAAGTCATCGGCTAACATGTTACACCAGCTGCGAGAATGCCACCTACCCAATCCACCCGAGCCCGAGCCCGCATTGTTCGAAATAGCTGTGATTCCTGTCACATCTTTCCGCTTCGAAAGGGCAGTGATTAACGTTTCTACAACATGTCTGGTGAGCATCGTTTCGATCGGGTCTGATCACTTTACTCGCCTGGGGTACCGCATAGTCCGAACCCTAGATGAAGCGCGAAGGTCAAGCATGGCTAAGTATTAGCTGATAGGAGGACCTACCTCCACTCAAGAGGACATCGCCAGTTTTGACGTCCTTGACTGCCTCATCAGCAGAGTCCCAGACTTTGCGCCTTTTGGGACTTGTGGCCGCGACACTGTAATCCCTGGCACGAAGCCTGCATGAAAATACACGCAACTCCGCCCTCAAGCCAATTCGAGGCAACATTAGGATGGTGTCCACGGGGAAAGCAAGAGAGTAGAAGACGGAGAGAATTGGTGATTTTAGGTCTGTCTACATACCTTTATACCTCGCAGCATGGCTCCGCGGGCCCAATACTCACAGGCTCAAAGTAAGAGGAATCCCTGCCGAGCTGTGAAGAACAATGATTGCGGCTCGGCTTGTAGTCCTCATCTTTCATCCATTCCTCGGCAACAGTTGGAACGCTTCGCCGAGGGGAGCATACTGGACCACGTGACACGTTTTGCACATCGCCTACAAACGCGCGTGTGAGTGCGGGATTAGATGATTTGGAGGGACACTCACGACGGTTCCGATCTGTTGCTCCTATCAAACCGATTGGTCAGATGACGAAGTTGAACATTATCACAAAGGTTGGCAGTAAATAATGCGTTGATCAATATTCCACCAAGACTGATACAATGATGGTGGAAGAGATGGTAGTAAGTATTACAACGATCTTCAAGATCTTTACGCACGACAAACTGGGCAATCACAGTCTGCTCAGATCTCGCGAGACCTTGAAGTCGCAGCCTGTCTTCGCCCTGACTTCTTCCAGAGTAGCTCCTTCTTGCAGTTCAATCAGCTCCAACACGCCGTTCTTCCGGTCCACATCGAAGACAGCGAGTTCAGTGACAATCAAGCTCACAGCCCGTGCACCGGTAAGGGGAAGGCTGCATTGCTTGAGAATCTTCGGGCTGCCATCTTTCGCACAGTGTTCCATCACTACGATCACCTTGGTCTTGTCGGGGTTAGAGACAAGATCCATGGCTCCACCAATACCTGCGCATTGCACACGATATGGTGAGAAACAAAGCGGAACGGACTAGTTTCGAGTATGTACCTTTAACCAGTTTACCAGGAATCATAAAATTAGCGATGTCGCCAGCCTGAGAAACCTGCATGGCCTGCAGCAGATAGACATATAAGCGAGGGCAGACAAGGTCTGACAGACTTACACCTAGGATTGCAATGTTGATGTGGCCGCCGCGAATCATTGCAAAAGACTCGCTGGAATCTACCCATGGCGTCAGTCAAGGAGAGCATACCGTCGAGACGTGCGTACCAAAGAGTGATGCACCAGGTACCAGAGTAACAGTTTGCTTTCCAGCGTTAATGAGATCCCTTCATAACGAGATCAGCGACCTCAAAACTAGCAGGCCATGAATACAACCGCACTTACGGGTCGACTTGTTCCTTTGTAGGGAAGGGACCCATTCCAAGAATGCCGTTCTCACTTTGCAACCAAACGTGTACACCTTCCGGCAGGTGCTCAGGTACAAGTGTTGGCATACCAATCCCAAGATTCACGTAGAACCCATCCTGGATCTCCTTTGCGGCACGTTTGGCAATCTTGTGTCTTTGAGCCAAAGCTGCAGCTTGCTCGGGGCCTAACGGTTCGCTTTCTGGAACTGATTCGCTCGGGGCCAGCGTCAGAAACTCAATACGCTTGGGTTCGGTCGCAGGAATTACACGATCTACATAGATACCGGGAATGTGGATAGTGCTGGCATCCAAGGAACCGATAGGAACGATTTCGTCAGCCTCGGGGGCAGGTGAGCAGCAATCGTGGATAACAAGATCATTAACTTACCTCGACGATGGTCAATTTAGCGTTTTTCGCCATAGCAGAGCTAAAATTGTTTTGAGCGAACCTACAGCATGCTTGAACGTTAAGACACTGTCGACACGGTACTCGATTCCGTCTCTCACCGGAAAACACAGTTCCCGACCTCATCGACTTTCCAGGCCCTGATGAACGCGACGTCACCAGCGATGGCGGTCTCCATAACATACTTGCGACCATCGAACGCTCGTGTCTCTTTCTTGACACCCGGTATTTTGACACCATTCGCGAAGCCACCCTCGGTGTACCTCATGGGTATCGCACCTTCCTCGACCGCAGTGGAAGCGCCAGTAGGACTGAAGAATGCGGGTATACCAGCAGCATGAGCACGTATACGTTCTATGAGACTGCCCTGAGGACAAAGCTCCAACGAAATTTGGCCTTGAAGATACAATGCCTCAAAGGCCTTGTTCCTACAAGAACACGACAATTATTGAAGTCGTGGTTGGAAGAGGTAACGAACTAACCCTCCTGGGTATGATGCGATAATCTTGTCTATCTGGTTGGTGTTGAGTAGCTTTCCTGTTGAAAAAACTGAGTCTGCTGGTTTGTGTGGAGTTGGGAATGTCATGCGCACCAACACCGGTGTCACCTGCTCCTGCATTGTTGGAGACGGCGGTGAGGTTGCGGACATCCTTTCGCTTTACCAAAGCTGCGAGCAGGGTATCTAGAGACATATTCAATGAATATATTGTATAGATACGAGCACCACTTGGACCGCACCTGGGACACCAACAACCCCGAATCCTGTCGACGTTCTCATTGGCCATGATCATGACGACGCGACATTGAGGCTCACCTCCACAAAGCAACACATCGCCAGATTTGACGCTCCTGACTGCCTCGTCGGCCGATGCCCATACTTTTGACCTCGGAGTCCGCACAGGCGTGCTGTAACTTCTGAAACTCAGTACGAGACGTGCTCTGAGGAGAACAGGCGTGAAAGCCGCTCTCCGAGCCCGCATACTCAACATGGTGAAAGCTGGCGTCGACGAGTCTGACAGCAGCGACCGAAAGGAAACTGCAAGAGTAAGTTTAACACGGTGCTGGACACCCGGGCCGCCAGTATTAGTAGCTGGCCATCGGAGCTCATCCGTAGAGGTCGGCTGACCCCCGCTCAAGATAGAATATCAGCAAGCTGTCATACGGAACCTATGTACTAAGGAAAGCAAACTAGAGAGTATTCAACGTCTCCTTCCTGGCCCTTTTGGCCTAGCAAATGAAGTACGTGCAGTAGTATTAGTATCTTTCCCGATGTTTGCTCCATTCCCTGTACTGAGCTCCTCCTTAAGGAAGGTCTCCGTCAGCTCTCTAGGGTCGGAGGTTTCTATCTTTCTGGATGCAACCGCGAAACCGCGCTCCTCACCCAAAATATCTCTCACTTGTCTGAGAATGACCACAGCGCCCGTCGAGTAAACCATACGGGATTTAATTGGTGAAGTACTTGGGCAGGAATAGATGAACGCTACGGAGCCCCGAATCGACGTTAGTGTCAACTAAGCGGTATTATGGGTAGCCTGCTGACCAATGTCGCGTCCGTTCGGTGAGGCATCCTGCCAAGCGAATAAACAGTAGGCTGTGCAACCATTAATATTTCCGTCGCGCAACGATAACCACGAACACATACAAGGCTCCGAGAGAGGGATATTCGCGGAGAGCGCATTGACTTCGTCGATTGGTACACTGTTGCTCAGCACGATCTGTTCTGA
>JBBPNB010000314.1:0-22860 GCA_038090635.1 Rubroboletus satanas
AACGTGACTTGGTAGCACCCTTGAACGGTCTTGGACTCAACGGCACGCTTGGGTCAAGTGCCTGGATAACTTGCCTTACGTTACCCCGCAATTGCCAGCTTTTCTAAATTTTATTTCGGCTCTGTGACAGCACTGGATCACGCCATCACAACCCACCTGTCCCAAAACGATCGTCCAAGAAAAAGAACGGTGCGAGTCACCCTGAAGGCCCATCGAGCCTCGAGTTCGACCCCCCTTGCAAAGGTAAAAGATTGGCGTGCGGAGGAATCCGTCCCTTGATGCCGTGTTTGATGTCACCTTTGGACGCTCAGCGCCGTACCGTCACTGCTCGGGAGCCAAGCTGATCACCTGGATCCCAAGACAATGTCCAAGCGCTGGCACTACCATCATCGGACGTGATCTGCAGCACGGTCGTCGTCCGCCCGCACATGTGCACATGTCTTATCGTTGGTCGCCAAGAACGCTCGCAATACCCCCGAGATCTCGTGGAGCCCAATGTCGTACCAATCCTTCGTGGGCGTGAGCCCACAAAGGGCCCGGAGCCTGGCCAGCGATTCACTCTTGGCATTCGCGGCAAGAACGACAATAACGCCGTCCATGCCGTCACTGATAGTACTCGACGAGAGGGGCCGTGCGTGGGTGGCCAGTCACCAGCCTTCAGTTTGTCCTACCGTGTGCCTGGGCGAGCGTGTCTGGGCATTGCGGGGATGGGCAGTGATGGAATGCTGTCCTCCGGAGGAACTTGCAGCTAAACAGAGTTTGTAGACCACCCAAGAGAGTTCCCGACTTTCTTTCGCACCCGCTATAGACGTGCATCTGGAACGTCCGTCAGAATCCCAAATATCGAATTCCAAGTAGTACGACATGGACATACCTTGACAGATGTTTCATACATACGGGAAACGGCCCCCGTGTCAATCCCAGTCCCAGTTCCTCCAGTCCCACTCACTCACACCTCCACGGTGCGCGTGTGGCCCTTGGTTCTATTCCTGCTTCCGTGCGCGTACAGTCTCCGAAAACGCGCAAGCGCCCCGGCCGGAAAATCGCCGCCATCCTGTCGGAACCTTCACTGATCAGGTCCCTCAGGCATTGCATTTCGCAAAGATGATACGAAAACCTATATAAGGATCGTCCTCTTCGGTTACCCTGGGTACGAGATCGCTCCGCGACAGCCGGAACCATTGGGAGACTCTGGGCCTGAGTACTGGCGCTCGTCGTGTTTCCCAGTAGCCGACCCCCTCTGCGACACGAGAGCTCGCGAAAAGAAGTGGGGGCGGGCATGATGATGGATTCGGACGGACACGCACCCCTCCGCGGGGCCGGGGTCAATGACGCCGAAGCGAGCAAGGACATTCATGTCAAATTGCCATCTTGTCACTGATATCGTGATTGACATGATAGAAGATACCATGGAGAGCGCAAAAAAAGTGACAGGCCTGTCATCGCGTTTGATCCGCTCAAGCGGAGAGAAGCAATTCACCACTTGACGCTCGCCGCTCATCTGCGTACGTGATACCCGTACCACCATGGATGACTTTGGCCGTGAGCGCTCCTCAGCCTCCCCCATGCATCAACGCCCAGTCGCTCGCTCTCGCCCGTCACCAGAAAACGACCCACTTTGCTTACCTAACGTTCAATGACTAACCCAGACTCCGATACGGATATCCGCGTTCCATATTACATAGCCGAAGCACCAAAGTGGACGACACGGGCACATGAGACCGGGGCGTCGCTGGCAGAGGCGGGCATGTCCACGTTTAAGGTAAGCGACGCGGTGTCGGATCAGAATTGGTTCTGTTTGATCTCGACACCGGCGACTTGGGATTGACAGGCGGCGGAACAACGACAACGACAAGAAGCATTTTAGAAGCGAATGGGTGATGCTGGGAAATGCCCGTATGGAGGGATCAGGCTGTCGTATGCACGCGCGTGACTTACTTTTTTCATCGGGTTGGGAAGGAGGCATGGATTTCAAGTGGGGAAATGTCATCATGTCAAGGCTCAAATTTTTACCGGTGGGAGCTGCCTAATCCTAATACGTCGTGGGAATATACAATCGAAAACATTCCCACGAGGATAGGAGTCAAAGCTAATTAGGAAATAGTATAGTGCTACAGTTGCAGACAAGCAATCTAGTTTACTCGACGAGTTTTCATGACACCACAACACAATAATACCCATGGGAAACCATTTATTTGTGCTACTGAGAGTATATATGAAGTGGCTGCATGGGCTGAATTTTGAAATTAATCCTTGAATACAAGGAAAACCACTCCTAAAGATTTAGTGCAGCATGAAAAAAATAGCAAAAAATCCCCAAAAATGTGCAATTGACTTCTTTTGGTGAGTTACAACTGATTCTGTGAAAAAAGAAAATGTCAGAGTTGTCAGATAAGGGGAAGTATAGGGATTAGACTTTACCACTGATATTACAGAACATATCTATTTTTCCTGACTCTCTGGAATCTAATTGAATCTAATTGAATCTGACTGAACCTGACTGAACCTGACTGAACCTCTCTAAAACATTTATGTTGATAGCTGGTATAAATAGCCCCTATCTGCTGAACCTGCTGAACCTCACTAAGTGCTCAAGTGCATTCAATATCTAGGCCCTCATACATGTATATCTCACTAGAGTCCTTAGTGTCTCCAAATTGTCCTCTGGCTTATACAAGCCAGCTACCCAGTATATAACCTTGCTTCTATTCCTGTAACAGTAACCTTGATCTATGTCTATCTGTGTAACTTCTTGTTTCTATCAAACTGGCCCCTTGACGTTTGATGTACCATATTCTTTGTCTTGTGCTTCTTGTGCTTCTTTGGCTTCAATCAACAGATTAAGCCTTATGTCACTTGTTTCTTTGAGAGGGAGAGCCCCTGTCCACTTGACATATGGTCTGAAGCCCAGTTTCTGTCCAGCATAGCCTGAGTCCCCATTTAGGAGACCTCACTCATAGCATATGGTGCCAGTCCAGTGTCTGCTACTTGTTCACCTTGCAAACGGTATCAAGCCTGATTGCTGCAACACGTGTTCTTGCTAGGTGCAAGTGGTTACACACTCATATAACAAAAAATCAAGATTATTGTTGTGGGAGCAATGCTATAGAGTTGGATGTCGTGAACGATGACCACTATAGGGACCAGAGACTAACTTGCAGGCTTACACCGAGCCTGGCAAGGGATAAATGAAAAGAAGCTGATGGGTTGCCTTAATATCTAGGAGAAGCTTTGAGGAGCAAAGATCTCGCTGTAGATACAAGTGGACTAAACTAGAGAAAGAGGCATTAAAGCGAAGCCTGTATTTATAGTCCTGCTTCTATGGGCTGTGCTCTCTGATCAGGATTACACCTGGCTTCACTGGTCTATTGTCCACCTGATTAGTCTAGTTGGGATCATCGGGAGATCCCATCGGCGATCTGCAAAAGGAGGCAGTGCTGATGGCGAGCGCTGCCAACTCGACTGAGATTGGCAATCTACTTGGCTGTGCAACCTGCAGCAGCAGTCGTACTTGATGGCTCAGGGAACATGGCAGTTCCCGATCAGCAAGAGATAGCATGCTTGACACGTACATGTCTAGACGTGTCTGGGTCATGTGCGGTCACATACCAGAGGTCACTGGTCTTGAGTGCATGTGGTGAGTCATGTGATTCTGAAGTGATGTGCCACCAGTCAAGCGAAAGGAAGGGTGAAAAGGTATGAAGAAAGGGGGTTTCATAACAATTATTCTTGACAGTCGTATTGATGCTATTGCATCCCCTTTGCCACCATTTGTTGAATCAATCTCTCCAGCTACCAACGTCAACCAGAAGACTCCTCCTTCTTTTCCAGATCCTTTCACCAGATTTCTGGCAGATCTCACACAGGGACTCCTTCTTCTCCTGAATCCCTGTTCCATCTGCTCTGCTCCCACTCCATTCCACCTCTGTTAACCCATGCTTCCTCTGCTGGTCACCACTTGCAATCCAAGATCCAATCAGACATTCATTCCTTCATCACTAGGGAAGAGTGAGATGTAGAATGCTGGACAGCTAAAAAAGCTGAACAAGCAGAGAGAATCCCTATCCCTATCCTAGAACCAGAACTGGATCCACAGGACCAGGAATTCTACTGCCCTTTTTCTAATCCTGGACCTCCCAGACCTCCTGGACCTGTTCCTCCTTTACCAGATTCAGACAACAAAGACAAGATGGGAGAAATCAAGACAGCCTTGCCCAATGACTTCTCCAGAAAACCTCAAGATGCCAATCATTGGCTACTTGTGATGGAAGGATACTTCCTCCTTTATCAAGACAAGTATGATGACCAGGCAAAATGTTTTGTCCTGCTCAACCTGTATGAATAAAGGCTGTGGAAAGGCCTTTGCCGAGACTTGGCTTACTAGGATCACTAATATTGCATATCCGGCCACTGACTGGACATTTGCAAAGATCAGGGAGGTCTTCAAGATCACCTTTTCCCCTTATGATATTGCTGCCTCTGCCCAGATTGAGATATCTGGGCTTCAACAAGACTGAACAGATCATAGAGGATTCGAGAAGTATATATTGAACTTCTTGATCCTGGCTGTCCACTCCAAGGTGTCAGACATAAATGCTCTGACCGAATGGTTCCTTTGAGGACTCTCCTGTGATTGCCACCCAGCTCACTATGAGCGAAACCCTCCAGAAAGCCACCACTATGGAGGAGATCTTCACTAAAGCTGCAGAGATAGAAGGAAACATCAAGAGAATTTGGAGCCTTAACCAAGAAATGCCCTCAATCTACTTTCCTGGATAGAAACCTCCTTACTATGGAGGAGACAGCAGATGATCTCTCTTGTATCATGCCAAGGATGTGAACGCCATGGACATTTCCAAGATCAATTTGTCCCCAGCCAAATGGGCTTGTTGTATGAGAGAAAGAAGGTGTTTCGTATGCAAGAAGGAAAAATGCTCCATCTAGAATCATCCTGGGTATGCCCCAAGCTGAAAGTCTGCTCAGAGGAGTGCTATGATAAAGGTGGTGGACATGCCATCCACCTCCAAACCCTCAGAGGAGGGAGCCAAGGACCTCATCCAGTTTGATGAAAAGTTCAGCATGTTTACCAATGTCATTAGTGATATCTGTTATGAAACCCCCTTTCTTCACATCTTTTTTGCCTTCTCCTCTTGCTTGCTTGCTGGCATGTGACCTCAGAATCATGTGATCCAGCACATGCTTGTCAAGACCAGTGACATCTGGCACATCCCAGCATGTGACCCAGACGTGTCGTGACATGACCAGTTGCATATGCTCTCTCTCGCTGATCAGGAACATCCACATTTCCTGAGCCATCACCCATGCCTGCTGCTGCATTGCATACAGCCAAGTTGGATGCTGATCTCAATTGTTCAGCAGTGCTGCCTTATCTGCCAATCCATGATTGGATCTGATCAGAGATCACCATTAGACTAAAGAGGCAGACAATAGAGTTGGAAGCTTCCTGATCGGAAAGCACAGCCCAGGAAGCAGGGCCTATAAATATGGTCTCTGCTTTAATGCCTCTTTCTTTAGTTTAGTCCACTTGTATTGACAGCAGGATCTTTGTCCCTCAAAGTTCTCCTTGATATTAAGGCAACTCCATCAGCTTCCTTCTCCCACACTTTGCCAGGCTCAGTGTATGCTTGCAAGATAGTTCTCTGGTCCCCGTAATGATCACCCTTAGGTTAAAACCTCTGCACGCATTGCTCCCACAACAATATCCATGGCACCAAGGACTCTGAAGCTGCAGTTAAGGAACTCTGGAAAACGTATTCTGGAACCTTTAGGAAACCTGACCCTGAGCATGCCAAGAAGGTCTTCGCAGAAGGCAATCTTGCTCAGCAGATCAAAGAAAGGACAGTGACCAACAAGCTCATTTGGACACTTGTTGCACAAGTACACCACCCTAGTAGTAAATGGTTGAGTGGGCTAGGACCTGATAATAAGTCCACAGTGGATTTTTAGATTGGAGAAATGCCCTGGCATCATTGTCTCCAGTTATGATTGCCCCTGTATTTATTTCTGGCTGAAATATGTATAAAGACCATTTGTCTGCCAGTTTCAGTCTGGAAAAATACAGGGCAAATCACTGGACTGACCACTCTACTTGACACAGGGATGTCAGAATGTTTTATCAACAAAACCGTTGTCAAAGCCTATGGCCTCCAGAGGAAGGACATCGCCCATCTGATTCAACCTTGGAATGTGGATGGAATGTTAAACTGAGCCAGAGTCATCACCCAGCAAGTGTGACTCCTCATGGACTACCAGGGGGTAAAATAAATGCAAACTCTCCTCATCATGGACCTAGGAGGGAAAGAAGATGTCATTCTTGAAATTTCCTAAATGCAGGCCATATGCCTGGATATTGATTGGAAAACTGGGAAAGTCACAATCACCCTGGAACAGCTTAGTGATCTGAATGTAGATCACTCCAATGTGGAGACACACCAGTATCTGATTCAGTATATGGACAATTATGTTGTCACAGACCCTCTTGAAGATGATCTTTGAAAAGCTTTCAAAAGCTGGAACTTGGAACAGATTTGCCAGTTCTCGATTGAATTGGGAGGATGTCTCTCAGAACAGATCATTGGAAAAGTGACACTTTCCACCCAGTTAGCTGCCTCACACTGCCAAGTGTGTACTTAAATTACCAGAATGTCTTCTCTGAGAAGAAGGACATCACTTGCCTATCTCTGAGTAGGCTGTACAACCATGGAATCGACCTCAAGGAGATCTTTGTCCCTAGACAATTGAAGATTTATTCACTTAACCCCGAGAAGCAGCAAGCCTGCAAAGAGTTCATCAAAGAACATCTAAAGTCAGGAAAAATCATTCCCTCCAAGTCCCCACAAGCATTCCTGTGCTTCTTTGTCAACAAGAAGGATGGAAAGCTGTGACCCTGCCAAGACTACTGGTATCTTAATGAGCATATAGTCAAGAATGCTTATCCACTCCTGCTTATCTCTGACCTCATTGACAAATTAAAAAGATTGTCAATCTTTATGAAATTTGATGTCAGGTGGGGATACAACAACATTCTGATCAAACCAGAAGATAGATGGAAGGCAGCTTTTATCACCCCAATGGGACTCTTCAAACCAGCCATAATGTTTTTCGAAATGTGCAACTCCCCTACCACATTTCAAGCCTTCATAAATGATCTCTTTGCTAATTACATTGCTGAAGGATGGCTCATCATTTATATGGATGACCTCCTCATTCACTTGGCCAACCCCAGGCTCCACAAGGAACAGACAAAGAAGATTCTCCAGTATTTTTGGGAACACAAAATGTTCCTCAGACTGGAGAAGTGTACCTTTGCAGTGCCCAAGGTAGAGTACCTCAGGATGGTAGTCAAAAAGGAAGGGGTATCTATGAACCCTGTCAAGTTGAAGGCCATTGAAGAATGGAAACCCCCACAGAGTGTGAACACAGTTCACTCATTCCTAGGATTCTGCAACTTCTATCAGAAGTTTATCCCCTCCTTCTCTGAGATGGCAAAGCCACTCATCAATCTGATGAAGAAGGAACAGAAGTGGGAATGGGAATTCCTCGAAAACATATTGTTTAACCACCTTAAGAAGGTATTTCAGAAGAGACCGGTCCTGACATACTGTATCTGGACCCCTCAAAACTGTTCACTCTCATGACTGATACCTTGCTGATCACTTCAGGAGGCATACTCATGCAACCTGACTCCAATGGAAACCTGAAGCCATGTGGATACATCTCCCAGATATTCTCTCCTGCAGAATGGAACTATTATCTCTATGATAGGGAACTCCTTGCCATAATCTGAGAACTAGAAAGCTGGCACCAATATCTGTTAGGCATATCCCATCCTGTCACTGTGGTCACAGACCACAAGAACTTGACGTTCTTCAAGGAACTCCAGAACCTCTCCTACTGACAGGTCTGCTAGCTCCTGTTTTTACAGGACTTTGACCTGAACTGGAAAGCTCTCCCCAGAACTCAGATGGCTCTAGCAGATGCCCTCTATTGATGTGATGATGTCAACACAACCCAGGATAATACTGGGGTTGTTGTACTTCTCCCCTTCACATTTGCAGATCTCAATGTTGGGATAAAATCCATTGACCTCATACTAGCCGACTGGATCCATATCTCATCTGAAAAGGACCCTCTCATGCTAAAAGCTCTCCACAGTGTGGAGAAAGATGAACCACTCTTTGGACAGTTTTGTCTGGAAGATCAGACATTTACAGATGGGAAGTTATACTTCCAGAACAGAATGTACATCCTGAATGGTGCCTGTCAGGATATCCTCTCTGCCATACACACTTCCTCAGAAGGTCATGAAGGACACCTCTGCACCATTGCCTGGATCTTTAAAGACTGCTGGTGGCCAGGCCTCACCTCTTATGTCCAGAGGTTTGTCTCCGGATGTCCCATGTGTCAAGTAAACAAGTAAACACCCACTCAACAGTGCCACCCCTTATGCCCCTATCCTTCAGCAGATCCTGCCTCTTTCAGAATATTTCTGTGGATTTAATCACAGACCTCTCTCTGGTGTTGTTATGACACTACCGCACTGTAGTCCTGGGACAAGGTGAAGTGAAGTAGGAATCTAGTAGCTGGTACTTAGAAGTAACCAGAAGACTTGTTGAACAAGTTATATGCCAGGAAATATGTGGTATATTGTATAGAACTAGCTGAGGGGCTAGTACTACGACATTGTGGCTTAAATAGTGGTACAAAGGGTGCACAGACCAGGCAGTGCCATACTACAAGGCCAGAGTGTTCCCAGTTGGAAACACGCCAAGAAAACCAGTAAGTATGATGAAATGAGTTATGAAACAAGCTGTACAAGGGGAGGTAAGGAAGACAATGCCTGACTCCTGCGGAGGATGGAAAAGGAGCCAGTTTAATGGTATATGAAAGGAGATAGTAAACCTGTCAAAGGGAAACAGGGGAAATAGAATGGGAAGGTGGCAAAGGGGTTATCAGTAACAGGGAAGAACAAAACCTGAAGTAAATAGGAGAACCAGGCAGGTTTGTAATGGTAGCTCCTCCATAGAGCAAATACACTGTATCGTGAATGAACATACTGTACTCAAAAGTCAGGGTCAGGACCGGACTGATCTCCTCCATTGACTTCATAGTTGTACTGGTTGTCAGGGTTCCATTTGTCCCATCCTCCTCCAGATTGATTCATAGTTGCGTAAGGGCAACATCTGAGAGTATGGCCTTGGTGACCACACATAGAGCATTGTCATTGGGGACAACAGAGGACAGTGTGTCCAGGAGCCAATTGATTGCAAAAGGGGTAGCAGATAGTTGGGCAGTTTGGTTGAAAGTGACCTGGTTCTCCACAGCTGCAACAGACCATTTAGTTGGTTGAAGAGGTGATGACGGGGTAAGGTTGTTGTTACAGCTATGGCATCCCCCGACTTGTTCCCTTGGAACAACCCCAACTCACCTTCCTCGACCCTAGGAAGAACCCTCTTGAATGAGTTGTGTGACCTCGGACACGAAGACCTAATGCCAGATGACTTGTGGGATGAATTCATGAGTCTCGACTACGTCGAGCCTGAGGATAGTGGGACTTCCCAGGGAATCCCCAGGGATAATCCCTGATTTCCTTTTATACTTATCTCCAATTCTTGTACTCTATAAATGGACACATCTTGCCTTGGCATCTACCATACTTAGGTAATGCCTTGTGTTCCCCTCACCCAGACAGATCCAGATCCCGATCTCAATCTCGCTCGATTAGTGCCATTCCTTATTTAGATAGTTTCGACCTCCCCTAAACTAACCGGATTAGTATTTAAGTTTGTACTCTGCTGTACTTCCTTTCCCCTCAATCTTGATCTGCACCTTTCACCATAACAGTCTTGATCCGCTGCAAAGACTGATCGCCTCTTCGCTTCTATATTACTGCTTCTATCTCTGCGTCTTGCGATCAGTCTTAGCCTGAGGTTAACACCCAGCACCTAAGCCTCGGTCCTAGAAGGGTACTGTCCCCTAGGCCTAGTACCACCTGTTGGGAGCCAGCGTGCTTGACCTTCCAGTGAAGGACCACTTTGTACATGAAGTGCTACGTGGACAGCCCCATGTATATGTCAGGCTAGCGTAGGCGCTCCAGAGGGAGAAGGCTAGTGCACTAGACCTCCACTGGTCACTGCTCTTGAGCATCCGGTGCTGTCACCTTGGGAGTTCCCATTCTCCCCTAGTGATATGTGTTGAGATCCAGCCCTCTCAATACTTGTTCTCCAAGCCAACAGGAGACTTCCCCAGTACACCACTGCAGTCGAGATTGTTACGGTCCTGCATAACAGTTGTTGGGCATTTGGAATCATGACACCAAGGGCTTGGGAGAGATGCAAGGTGGAGTGTTGGATGTGGAGTTAGGAGTGTAGAGTTCATTGGTTGAAGGAGGAGTTTGTCATTTCACTGGAGGGGCAAGAGTGTGGGGTGGTTGGAGAAGGCATGGAAGACTTATTGGAGATATCGGAGAGGATTGAGTTCATTGATGTTTCTGAGGTCACTTCAGAAGTATGGAAGGGAGTGGCCGAGATTGTGGGGAATTGATTTTCGCTTCTCTCCAGAGTCGAGCCCTGAGAGCGGAGTACTTGGGCAGGTACTTGCGGAAAGGGAGTAGGAGGTTGTGGATAGGTGGCGAAGGACTCAAGGACTGTGGCAAAGGGGTGGGAAGACAGATTGAGAACAGGAGTGGGAGAAGGGGAGGGAGAGGATTGATCAGAGGGGCAATCATTAACGACCATCTGCAAGTGAATGGGAGAGTTGGGGAATACAGTCGCATCAGTGAGATAGCCAATCTGTTCTGCTTGGATAGCCACTTGGAGGAGGGGTTGTATGATGTGGGCAGTCTGGTTAGGGGAAATGTCATTAACAACCTGTGTGAAGCCTGCGTAATAGAGGAGGTCCAGTACTTCACTCTGGAGAGAGGAGAGGGATTTGGAGAGGGACAAGTCATGGGGGCCAGTTCCATAGCGTCGGTTGTTCTGAGTAAAGAATATCTGGTTCGGGAGTAGTTGGGGCTGTGCTCATCAGTTTCAGAATAGGGTGTGAGGAGAGAGATGTGGAAGACTGGGTGTATTTTCCAGGATTGTGGAAGGTTTAATTTGTATGCTACTGTGGAAATGACCTTTTTGACAGGAAAGGGGCCATGTTGTTTCGGAGACAACTTCCAATTTGATGCCAGGGGAAGATTTGTGGCTTCTAGCCATACAAGTTGTCCAACAGTGAAAGAGTAAACCTGTGTCTGTTCCTATCAGTCATGATCTGTTGGGAGTTGCTCAGGGCAGATTTAGCTTCCTCTTGAGCTGAGGCAAGCTCAGTAAGCTGGTCAGTTAAGTGGGTGATGAAGGTTGGGCCAATTTTGAAATAGGCCTGGGGTTGATATCTCATCATCAAGAAGAATGGGGATTATTTGATGGCTGAGTGGGTCATCAAGTTGTGGTGGAATTTGGCCATAGGAAGGAGGTCTGGCCAAGATTCAGGTTTTTCTTGACAGAACAAGCAGAGATAAGTTTTGAGTTCCTGGTTGACTTGTTCCATTTCTCTGTTGGTTTGTGGGTGGTAGGTGGTGGATAGAGCAACATTGTAGTGGAGAAGGCAGGAAAGTTTGAGAGTGAAGGTAAAAGTGAATAAGGGGCCTCAATTGGACAATATCTGGTCATGGAGGTCAAAACAAGGGAAAATGTGTTTGTAAAACAATGAGGTGACATTGGTGGCAGAGGCAGTTTTAGCACATGGAATGAAAACCACCCCTTGGGTAAGGCCATGGTCCACCACAACCAGAACAGTATCCAGGGGGCTGACAGAAGGAAGGCTGGAGATAAGATTCATAGTAAGGTGTTGGAAAGAACAAGTTGCCATGGTGGGAACAGGAACAAGGGAGGGACGTGTGGGATGAGTATTGACCTTGTGCTGTTGGCAGGCAGCACAACCCCAAATGTAATAGCAGATGAAGGTTGACATTCTGGGCCACCAGTAATCACAAGAGAGAAGAGCTAGGGTGTGGGCAGTGCCAGCATGGCTGCCATGTGGGGCATTATGGATGGAAGAGATCAAGGAAGCATGGCAATTCTCAGGAATGTAGAGCCGACCTTGGAAGGTCAGATGGATGCCATTAAATGACCAGTCATCTGGGTGAACACAGAGAAGGAGGCTGGTGCCCAGGGACATAGCGGTGAGGGTGTTGGCAACCAAGGAGTTGGATTTAGTGGAGAGGGTAATTTTATGAACAATGGCAAGGTCAAGGAATTAGGAAAAGAGGAAGTCAGGAAGTAGTTGGAGGATGGCATTATCCCTGGAGGTATTGACATGATCTCAGCAAGAGAGGGCATCAGCAGGGCCCATCTGGGAGCCAGGCAGATGGGTGAAGGTCAAATCGTAATCTTGGAGGAAGATCTGCCAACATGCGTGTCAGGATGAAAGTTTGTGGGGTTGTTTAAAGTATAAGAGGTTCTTGTGATCAGTGAGGATGGTGACAGGAAGTCCCGTTCCTCAAAGATAATGGTGCCATTCTTCAAGACCAAGAATGACTACCAGGAGTTCACAGTCATAGATATCATAGTTCCACTCAGCTTGTCCAAATGATTTAGAAATGTAGGAGTAGGGATGTAGATCACTGTTGCCATCCTTTTGCATAAGCACCCCTCCAGTGGCAGTGAGGGAGGCATCCATCATAACATAGAAGGGTTTGGTGAGATTAGGGGTTCAGAGAATGGGTTGTTTAAGGAAGGCATTTTTAAAAGTTCAAAAAGCTCGCTCTTGGTCAGAGCCCCATTGCCAAAGGGCTCTTTTGCAGGTAAGATCATGGAGGGGACAAGTAATATCAGAGAAGACTGGAATAAACTTGCAGTAGAAGTTATAGAATCCTAGAAAGAAACGGAGTTTTGAGATATTCTCAGGTGGGTGCCAATCTTCAATGGCAGAGAGTTTGGTGGGATCCATCTTGATACAGTCATTGGATACCACAAGACTGAGGTATTCTACTTCGGTGAGATTGAAGTGGCATTTCTTGGGTTTGAGATAGAGATGTTGTTCCTGGAATCATTCAAGTATCTTTAGGGTTTGCTGGTGATGGGTAATTTTGTTGGAGGAATGGATGAGGACATTATTCATGTAAACCACAAGCCAGCCTTCTGCAAGGAAGTTGGCGAAAGTGTCATCTATATAAGCTTGGAAGGTAGCTGGGAAGTTACAGAGTCCAAAGAATATGACAGTGGGTTCATATAGTCTGAACAGGGTGAGGAATGCAGCTTTTCATCTATCCTCAGGTTTAATTTGGATATTGTTGTAGCCCCAGCGGACATCCAACTTGGTATAGATGGACAACCCCTTTAGTCTATCTAGGAGGTCATTGATTTGGGAAAGGGGATAGGCATTTTTCACAGTGTGTGAGTTGATATATCGGTAATCTTGACATGGGTGGAGTTTATTGTCCTTTTGCAGTACGAAGAAGAAAGGAGCAGCTTGCAGAGATTTCAATGGTTGTATTTTTCCATTAGTTATGTTTTCTTTCACGAACTTCTCACAAGTGGCTAACTCTTCAGGATTTAGTGAGTAGTTGGATGCTTGTTTTGGAAAGCTGGGGAGTAAACAAAGCTTGTGATTGAAAGATCTCGGTGAAGGTAATTCTGTGTTTTCTTCTTCAGCAAAGACATCAGAGAATTGTTGGTATTCTTTGGGTATTTCAGTTTTCAACTGGGTGGCTTCTTGAGCTAACATTGTGGATAAGGTGACTTTTCAGGTTAATTTGGGTAGTGTATTGAATCGCTTGATCCAAAGTTTTCCTAGTTTGATGTCCACATCATTCCTTAGGTAGTGCAGGAGATATTGCTGTTCAAGTGCTTCCAACCCATTTTGCTTTCTTGAAGCAGTTTGGGGAGATACGGTGACTTTGTGGGTGGCCCAGTTAATTACAGGATTTCATTCAGCTAGCCAAGATGGATAGTACTAGGAAGTCCTCACTGGATAGTACTAGGAAGTCCTGATCTTCTTCATCATGGTCTATCCAAATATGCAGTCAGACTTTGTGTCTGATTTCTTCCATTCAGTTAGGTGTTCTGTCAGTGTTGTAAGCTTGATGAGGATGAGAGAGGGGAATAAGTTGTAGGTGGTTTCTTTTGGTGAATGCATAATCAATGAAACAGATAGTAGCTTCACAGTCGATCAAGGCTAGGGTCATGACAATGTTTTGACCTCCCACTAAAGAAAGAGAAAGGGGGATGAATACTGATTTCTCTTCTCGGGGTATGATTACAGTGGGTAGGGTAGGAGAGTTTGATGTTGTGGCAAGTCTCCTAATTAAAAATCCATAGTCTGCACCTGTTGAACCTGTTCAACTTCTTCTGCTGCATGAGGTTCTTTAATATTTTCATCATAACTCATTTTCAAGGTTTAGAGGATTTCCTCGCGATGGGTGGATTTGGTTAGGTTAGAGAGGTATGAATTGAGTTCATCAGAGTCACATTTCTGGACAGTCTGAACTGTTCGGACTTGTTCAGGGACCCAATTCAGGTGTTGGGAGGATGATGAAGAATTTGGAGTGCAATATTGGGGATGTCCTGGATGTTTGTGACTCATACATCTGACTTTATGGCAGATATAGCAACATCTTTCTCAGGTGTGATGTGCTCTTTCTGGCCCCGAGAGTTGGATTTGGTCTATATCCATAGCATTGGGATCCCTTCAGGTAGTCTGAAAGGTTCCTCACTTGAGGTCATGGAGTTGTTCATGATTCTGGACTTGTCGGTTGGCGTTAGTCTGCCATTCCTTGAGAGAAGTGGATTTACTGCCCCAGAGGAGGTTGGAAGCTAATTCATTGGGTAGTCCAGATATGTAGTAGTTATGAAGAACTGGACCACTTTTGTCTTTGGTCATGCCAGAGAGTCCCATTAACAAGGTGAATCAGGTGTTGTAGTTTTTAAGGGCGGTTGTGGTTGCTTTCTCCATTCTGATATTCTTCAGCTGTCTTTGGGCATTTTCTGCTTTGTCTTTTGAAGTGAAAGCATTTTTGAATTCTTCTTTGAATGTTAACCACTTCCTATGGTGATCTGGTTTGGTCACCAATTTAGTATAGTATCCTTCAGCAAAAACCCTTCCTTGTCCTTCCCCCATTTGGGCTAAAGCAATGGTGACAGCCTCATGTTCTGTCATCTTGTCTTTTTTAATGTCTTTTTTTTTTTTTTTTAAATCCACATTACTGTCCTGTTGGGGTACTGTATCCTATGTAGGACAAAACATGTAACTAGGAGCTAAGAGGGGGACACCTGTGTCCCCACCACTTCTCTAATCTCGTAAATGCTCCAGAGGGTAGGTTGGATAAGAACCTCCCCTTGGTCCCACCATTCCTGCTGCCTGGTTTTAGGTGCACAGATTACTGAATCAGTAGCCTCCTGAGTGGTAATGTATGTGATATGGTGATGGCTGACATGACATGACAGAAACATGTACAGATTATAGAGTAACTTTGTACAGCAGGGAATGCAGGGGCAGGTAGGGAGAGGGGGTTATTGACAGTGAGTAGATTAGCAAAGAACAGAAGAAAGGGGACCATTGCTGGGAATGAGTGAGAGCCTCGTGTTTCTTCCTCCAACTTATCCAGCATTTCACCCAAGGGGTGAGGGCCTTTCATAGTGAGAGTAGCATAGTAGGGTGTCTGCTAGCTAGCAGAGTGGGGTTCGTTGGAGGGACATTGTGTAGTGAAACACTTAGTAGAATCAATGAATCGGATTAGGTGCTCTGTAGCATGGGGATTGGTGAGGAGATACTTGACATTGTTGGCATGGTGGCCCAGTTGCCTGACAAGGGTTTGACATTCCTGGGTGAATCATTTACAGAATAGCAGGTAGTGGTAAACATGTTCAGTTTCTCTGTGGCAGTAATTACAGCTGGATGACATGGCCTTTCTGATACAATGTAAATGGGCATTGAGGGGACAGTGTTTTGTGCATAACCACACGAGATAGCGGATGTGGTGTTTGGATAGGCCGGTTGTAAGGGTGGGGAATGAGCCAGAGAGAAGTTTTGGGTCAAGGTTGTTGGTATGTGTAAAGCGGTGTGAATGTGTCCAGGTGCTTCCATCTGTCCTTTTCTTGGCTGTGCTGTCTCTGTATCTGCGCTGAGATGCTTGTTGGGAGAGGGTGGGTGCAGAGATAGAGCAGGAGCCTAGCCTGGGTGCTGTTACAAACCTTTGATTTGGCCTGTTTTCCGAATCCTCTTATCCTTTTACCCCTTTTCAATAACTCCATTGGCTTCTTCTCAGTTGTCTTGTGGACAGGTATACCATTACTTCAGACCACTCTTCCTTTCCCTATATTAATCCCCATGATTGACACAGCCTTCACTCCATTAAAACCTAACCTTCTTTGTACCATATGATTGATTCCATCTTCATTCCTATTTGCTGGGAGCCAACACTGCCTTGCCTTGCTCTATTCTCATGTTATGCCTGTCACTTTCCTCGAGGCCCTTTCCCATTTGGAATCCTCTTGCCTTGTAGCATACCCTGTACTTATATAAACTCCTGGTGTAGAACTTAGCTCCCCAGCTAGTTCTACGCAATATACTGCATATCTTCTGGCATATCTAGTTCCCGGATCTCTAAGAGACTATAGGCTACTCCTAAGTGCCTGCTGCTATGTTCTACGTTCAGACTATCTATCCTAGTTTACACTAGGGGAGCGGTAGCATCATAACAGGTGCTGCTTTCTGCAGCACTCTGTGCAGCAGCTTTTGCTTCTTCATCTGCTCTCTCATTGCCTTTCACACCCTCATGGCTGGCTATCCAGCATACTCTGATGTCCTTCTTCCCACAGGGGTGGTCTTTTTGTATATGTCTGATCAATCTAGAGAATTCATCTATCAGATAGTGGCCTGGCTTAGTGGTGAAGAGGTCACCAGATTGTATGATAGCCCGGTTGTTGGTGTAGATATGAATGGGGAGGTTCAAATCTTGCTCTGTCATGAGTAGTTGGGCTGCGAGTGTAAGGCCCACTGCTTCAGCTTCATATACTGTGTGGTTTTCAGCTGAGCCTAGGTGGTGTTTTAGCGTACAGGGGAAGTGGTTTTGGTTAAATAAGATCATAGCGGCACCAATCTTTCCATCTAGCCCCGATCCATCTGTGTAGACTTTCGTTCCTGTGGTGACCATGTTGTGTTGTTCAATTGCTGCCTCCTTGAATGCAGCAATAGTTGTGGTATACAGTTTCATCTCTTCAGGGTTCTTGTGCAATGGTATGAGGATTTCTATCACTGTCAGATCAATTCTGTAGGCATGTGTTAGTAGGTGTAGGGACGATTGATGACGATTGACGAAGCACTTGGAAGCATGTTGTATGAGAGGGTGGAGGGGGTGTGAGGACAGTGTGGCAGCAAGTTGTAACATCATGCAGTGGGAGAGATTCTGGATGCACTGTGCAATGGGCATGATCTTAGTGTGAGCTTCCAGGGTGTCTGTTGTTGTCATACAAGCAGGTCAAAGAGATAGTTAGCATCAAGGACGGTATTACAGACTCAAAAAATAATAGTAATTCTAATATGAAGCTCACAAACTCCATGCTTGAGCTTGACTTCAATGAATTTTGACAAAGAATCTGGCTCTAGCATGGCTGCTGTTACAACTACCACAGGTAGGAGTTAATCACTGCCCTTAGTAAATCTAAGGTCATTTGCTCAAGGGACTTCCTTGGCAAGGGAGTGAGTCAAAGACAGTTCTTCAAGTCAAGATAATAATATAACTAGGGAGACTTCCTCAAGTTGCAGAGTCAGAAGTTTCAAAAAAGCAGCCACTCAGAAGTAGACTGAAGTCATAGAGAGTCAATGAATCTATTGCAACACTACTGCACTTCCTGGCACTTAGACAAAGATTGGTAGCCAAAGACTAGTAGCTGGCACTCAGAAGTAGCCAGAAGACTTTTTAGAGGTACAGGATACAGCAGAAGATATGTGGTATATTGTGTAGAACTAGCTGAGGAGCAAGTTCCACAACTGTGGGCTTTATATACAACTACAGAGTGCTACAAGGTCCAAAGATCCCATAAGGGGAAGTCTTGAGGAAACTGGTTGGTGTTGCAGGAGCAACACACACAGAGGTTTTAATCTGAAGGTGATCACTACGGGGACCAAGAGACTATCTTGCAGGCTGACACTGAGCCTGGCGAGGAGTGGGAATAGAAGGATGATTGAGTTGCCTTAATATCAAGGAGAACTTCGAGGGGCAAAGATCCTACTTGTTACAAATCAATGGTCTAACTCCAATCCTCATCCTACACTCCGCGGTTATCATTTCTTTTTGTTATTCTTTCTAACCTTGTGGACAGGCATTCCACTCCTATGGACCACCTCTTTCCTTTCCTGTGTTGATCTATCTCAATCTCCACAGTATCTTCCTGTACGAACCTAACTCTATTCTTACCAGACGGTCGGTCCTTCTTCTTTCCTATTCTTAGGACCAACACTGCCTTGATTCATCTCCGATATATATAGTCTCACCATGAGGCCTCCTCGTTGCCGTGCCTGCAGGATACCATGAGGCCATTCCCTTATTGGAATCCTCTCCCCTCGTAGCATGGCCTCCCCTGTATATAAACCCTCCAGCATAGAACTTAGCTCCCCAGCTAATTCTATGCAATATACCTGCTTTCTTGGTGTATTTGTCTCCCTGAGTCTCCGAGTACCTCTTTGATTACTCACTGCTATATTCTTGATGGTTATCTATCTTGGCTTACGCTTTGAGAGTGGTAGCGTCGTAACACTACTGTCAATACAAGTGGACTAAACTAAAAAAAGAGGGGTTAAAGCAGAGACCATATTTATAGGCCCTACTTCCTGGGCTATGCTTCCCGATCAGGAAGCCCCAACTCTATTGTCTGCCTCTTTAGTCTATTGGTGATCTCTAATCAGATCCAATCAATGGATTAGTAGATGAGGCAGCACTGATGGCTGGCACTGCCAAACAACTGAGATCAGTGTCCTACTTGGCTGTGCACAATGCAGCAGCAGGCATAGGTGATAGCTCAGGGAATGTAGCTGTTCCCAATCAGCGAGAGTATATGTACACGACTGATCATGTCGCAACACATCTGGGTTATGTGCTGGGATGTGTCAGAAGTCACTGGTCTTGGCGAGCATGTGCTGGGTCATGTGATTCCAAGGTCATGTGCCAACAGGTGAGTGGGAGGGATGGGAAAATGGTGTGAAGAAAGAGGGTTTCATAACAGTTGGCACTAACACAAGACAAGCATGAGGCAAGGCCATACATGACCAGGATCAGAAAGGCAGTGTTGGTTCCATGTAGATAGGAATGGAAATGGAACTGACTGTATGATACAAGGGAAAGGCAAGAGAAAGCTAAAAGGAAATGTGGTCCAAAAGTACACAAATACTGTCTGCTGGATAAGGAGTATAGAAACAGGATAATGGTAACAGTGATAAAGACAATGGAATAGGAGGGAACAAGAAAGAGTAGTAGTTGTAGGGAGATTGTTAGATTGTAACAGGATCACAGTAAGCAAAGTATTATTCAAGGAAGATCTAGGTTAAGAGACAAGAAAGGCACACTGTGAGTATTTAAGCAAGCTGTTACGACGCTACCAGTTCTCCTAGTATAATACCAAGAGTTGATAGTTCGATAAAGACCAAGCAGTAGGCACTCCTAAGTCGCCTAAAGTCTTAGAGAGATCCGTGGAAGGGAACGCCAGGAGATACGTGGTATTCACATAGAACTAGCTGGGGTGCTAGGTTCTACGGCTGGGTCCTAATATACTGGTACAGAGGTGTTATGAGGCCAGAGGATCCCATAAGGGGAACTGTCTGGAAACCGGTTGACATGAGGTAAAGGGGAGGCATACTACGATAACAGAGGAATCTGGATGAGGAATAATGGTGCCGGTCCTCGTGTAGAACATGAGGCGAAACAAGGACCAGAGTAGTGGTACATCATACGGAGGTAATATGGAACAAGTCATCAGTCCGAAGCACTGCTGTGCTGGCTGCTTGAGGTAATCAGAAGGGGAGAGATGGTAAAGTATAGGTGGAAGTAGGAGGAAACGAAAACGGGTAATATTTGTAAGGTGACCGTTGGGTTGTAACAATAGCTCCCCCATATGGGGAAAGCATCCTGCTTCCCACAAACTCACCATAAGTCTCAATCTCAGTCAGGACCAGATTGATCCCTGGCATTGACCTCATAATTGTAGGCATTGGTGGCGTCCCACTCTTCCCAACCTCCTCCGGGTTGGTGCCCGACCACTTGTGGGCAGCGGCCGATAAGGTGTCCGCAGCGACCACAGGAAGAGCATTGTCGCTGGGGGCAACGAAGGATGGAGTGTCCAGGTGCGAGTTGGTTGCAGAAGGGGCAGCAGGTGGTCAGACAGGCGGAACAAATATGTCCTTCGTTTCCACAACCGAAACAGAGGATAGAAGTGCTGGAGGAGGGAGCACGGTTTTCATCGGTGCAGGGAGGGGAATGATCTCGGTGGGGAATGAAGATAGGGGGGATAGTCTGAGCCCGCTCCATTGCTCCTCTGATAATGGCGTTGGATTGGAGGAAGCGGTTTCGTCGACGAAGGGTACGTTGACGCGAAGAAGGTGCTGCAGCTTCTTCCGCAGGGCGAGCGAATTGATGGGTTGGTAAAGACATTGGGGCAGACGAGTAAGAGGAATTTGAGCGGGAGGAGAGGGGGGATCAAGGGGGTAGGTCTCCGTTGGGAGTGGTGGGTCAGCGAGGGGTGGAGGGCTCGCGGGGTTGAGGTTGAGAGGGAGGTGGAGTGGAAGATGGGAAGTCAATTGGCGAGGTGGAGAAGGGAGTAGAAGGTCGCGGATGGGTGGCAAAGGATTCTTGGGTGGTCTCGAAGTCTTGGCTGGTGGTGGAGAAGCGAGGGGGAATAGGAAGGGGAGCGGGGGAATAGGGGGGCAGTATTGGGGAGGATTCCCCAAGGTCTGAGCGCGGGTGGATCTGAGGATTGGGAAAGACCATCGTTGCTTCATTGAGATAGGCAATCCGTTCCGCTTGGGAAGCCACCAGGAGAAGGGGTCGGATGATGTGCGAGATTTGTTCGGGGGGAATACAGTTGACGATCCGACAGAACCCTGCATAATATAACAGGTCCAGCACTTCGTTGCGCAAGGCGGAGAGGGATTCTGACAGAGAGGAGTCATATCGTCCTGACCCGTATCGGTTGTCATTCTGATTGAAGAACATCTGGTGCAGGTAGGTCCTCCGGTAGGCGTTGATGAGTCGGGTAAGAATGATGGAGGCATGAAGAGGGCAATGAGTGGTGAGGAATTCATCGAAGGCTAGGGATTGGAGGACTGCAATAAACACTAGACGTCGGGCGACAAACCCAAATCAGTGGATAGGGACGGGAGGGACTTCCGGGACTGACGTAGGAGGATAGGGAGGGTTGGGAAGAGTGATGGCCATTAGTAGTGGAAGGGGCAGAAAGATCTTTCTCGTTAACAGAACCAGGAATGGATGCGGGAATGTCGAAGGGTTTTGGTAAGAGAGTGGGGGGTATCGAAGGCAAAGGTTCGTCGCAAGAAGGCAAGTTGGGCTGGGATATAGCCTAGGGCTGAGGGGATATCAGCAGGGCGGAGAATGTCTGGAGGGGTAGGAATCATGGGTTAGTCCAGATGGTGTTCACTCTTATATGCATTGAGGGTCTCGACGGAATTAGCAAGGTTTGATTGGGGTTCCCAGGTGGCTTCTGATAACGGATATCCCTTCTACGTCACTAGATAGCGGCGTCAATGCATGGTGCCCTTATGACTGACGATGTGGCTAATTTTGTATTCCTCTTCGGTGGAGGTTAGATCAGGTGGGGGACGGGGGAAGTTGGGGCTGTGTTCGTCGGTTTCAGTGTACGGGGTCAGTAGTGAAGCGTGGAAGACCGGGTGGATTTTCCAGGAGGGTGGTAAGTTCAGTTGGTAAGCCAGGGTGGAGATTACTTTGTTGATGGCAAAGGGACCATGTTGTTTGGGGGATAACTTTCGATTGGCAGATAAGGGAAATTTTGTGGCTTCTAGCCATACCAGCTGACCAGTCTGGAATGGGACAAATTTGTGACACCCCCTGTTGGCCATAACGTTCTGGGAAAGAATAAGGGCTGATTTGGCCTCCTCGCAAGTGGAGGAGAGTTCAGCTAATCGATTGGCCAGGTGGGGAACGAAGGTCGGTCCGATTTTCGGGTAGGCTCAGGGATGATAGCCCATCATGAGGAAGAAGGGGGATTGTTTGGTGGCGGAATGCACCATGGAGTTATGGTGAAATTCTGCCATTGGAAGGAGATCTGGCCAGGACTGTGGTTTTTCTTGGCAGAAGAGAGGTAGGTAGGTTTCAAGCTCCTGGTTGACTTGTTCGGTTTCTCCATTGGTTTGGGGATGGTAAGCAGTGGAAAGGGCGATGTCATAGTATAATAAGCGAGAGAGTTCGAGGGCGAATGTCGAAGTGAATTGAAGGCCTCGGTCGGAAATGACTTGGTTGTGGAGGCCGAAGCGGGGGAATACGTGTTGATAAAATAGTTGGGCGACGTCGGCGGCCGAGACAGTTTTGGAACAGGGAATGAAAAGCACCCCCTGGATAAGGCCGTGGTGCACCATGACCAGAACAGAATCCAGAGAGCCAACAAGGGGAAGACCGGAGATAAGGTCCATGGTGAGGTGCTGGAAGGGCCGGGTGGCAGTGGTGGGAATGGGAGAGAGGGGTGGGCGAGTGGGGTGGGTGTTGACCTTGTGCTGTTGGCAGGCAGCACAACCCGCAATGAAACGGCGGACAAAGGTGGACATACCGGGCCACCAGTAGTTGTGAGACAAGAGAGCCAGGGTACGGGCCATGCCAGCATGGCCCCCATGAGA